>JAJJWW010012907.1:0-192222 GCA_023531295.1 Papaver armeniacum | reverse complement strand
GTACTTTTAGCAGTTTATAAAGTTAATTATTTCTTTTTGTTCGTAGGGGCAAGAATATACCTATGTCAGTACACAATGGTGCTTTGACCTTGTTGATAAGTGGGCACGTTTTTTAGCTCCTCGATGTGTAACGGGGTAACCTAATTCTTAAGCAAATATTTCCAAGATGGACTGCTCATACCTGCATCATACAGTTAGAACATTTTCATGTATTTTTTTATTGCAAAGGTATTATTAGTACGAGCCTACCAGGGATGTACGTAGGATTTTCTTATGGTCAACTATTTTTGCGGCCGAAAGTGCCAAAAACATTTTAGGTCGTTATATATGAGGCAATTAGAATTCGCTGGTTTTAAACTTGTTTTATGACATTGAACAAGCCAAAGAAGTTCATTAAGTAGACAAATAGGTGCTGGCATATAACACTGAAATATTACACAAGAAGTTCGAAGGAATAAAACTCTTAAGGGTGACATGATAAGTTAGAAATAAAACGGTGCTAATCTTTGTCGAATCGAAAAGCTGTCAACTAGAGGTGTAATTACGTTCGAATCGAATCACAAGACCATCTCTTCATGCATTGTAAAATTGCGTACAAGATCTGGTGTAACGTAACACCAAGTGCAGGTTGGAGTTGGGCTCTTCTGGGACAATGAGGACATTGGCAGAGACTTGGCATTCATACAAATTCTCCCTTTCAGGCAACTACATTTGAAAACTTCTCCTGGAAGCAATCATTAACACGATACGGAGAGAACGTAATTGTAGAAGATTTGAAGAGGATTACATCTTCAAAACTGATGATGATCTTATTCATGAGATTAAATCTTCAATTTTGTTGTGGGCAGCGGCTGCGGGACATAGAATTCACTTGAACTTCTCAAATGTTGTGTTAACTAATTGGCAAGCAATCTTCATGTAATCTTTATTTTTGTTCTCTGCTTTTTTTCCAGTTTTATCTACCACTGGTAGACTTCTGTGTACATTCCTCTTCTTTTTATAAATCTCACTTTCGATCAAAAAAAAAAAAATTGGGTTATGCCAGCACGAGCACAGCACGCTAAAATTTGTGCCCAGCCCAGCACGTGATTTACCCCAGCTCGGCCAAGCACGTTAGTTTCATGGGATGTGCTGGGTTAGCCTAATCGGCACAGTAGCACGACACAGCACGCGACACGGATAAGCACGTGGCCCAACCCAGCCCAACACGTTAAGAAAGCACGTCATAGCATGCACAAGTATACCATATAACAAGGCATAATACATCGCATTTTGTATATGTTTCACAAAAGAGTCACTATTCTAGCTAGTTATTAACATTGTATGCTGACTTATTTTTATAACAACACATATAATACCTAAATAAGGGATACCGATACTAACTGGGGATACCGAGGATACAAAATAATCCCGACCACTAGATTTTTTTCGTTTTTCTCTTTCTTCCCTAAAGATCATCACTAGATCTTTCTATTGGTTTCCCCCACTAGTAATTGTAACTCTCTTTAGCAATCATGCACATGAGAAGAATCTTACAAATTTCCACGACTTTTCTTGCATTCAGATTTTGCATTATGGGAAAAGTGGGGGTTAGGTTGGCCTTAAAGCTTTGATGTGCTTCTAGGACTAGTTTGGCTTAAATACTACTTCAATTGGCTTCTTTTATATAGTTGAAAATTTTCCATTTTCCGCAATGCTTGAAAATATGGTTCATGGATTAATATCACTACTGGTTTCACATGGTAATTCTACACATTGGTGGGTATATATCAGCTTCATACTACTGCTTTCGTCCCATTGGATGATAGGGCACATCATTTATTCCACTGATACAAAACCTTAAAATGAGAAAGTTTTTAAATTCTTTTGGACTTTACTCTCTGTTTTCATCTCCTAGTTAGGGAATCTTGGCAAAATAATTCAACCCACTTGCTTAGCTGCATTACTCCTCCATCTGATCACTACAAGAAATAACTTCTGTTTCAGAAGGGGATCATCTATATTCATAATGCAACATCAAAATCTCTATTAAGTAGCCATGCCATAGACTTAATCAGTATAGTTAATTAAATACCAAGTCTATGCACACGTACTCTATATAAGGGGGTACTGATTTCCAACTTCTTCCCCACCACACCCATCAGATCTTTAACCAAGTAATCTTCCTATTCCTTCTCTCTTCTGCTTTCTTTCTCAACTTCTTTACAGAATCTCTAGAAATCTCTAGAAATCTCTATGCACACGTACTCTATATAAGGGGTACTGATCCAGCACGGTGATAACATTTTTTTATTTGGATATAAACTTTCCTACAATCTTCCAGATTTTTTATTATTTTTTTCTTTTTTATTATTTTCTTTTCTTTTATTTTTTGATAAAAACAAACTTTTTTTTATTTGGATATAAACTTTCTCAGCTTTTGTTTTTCTTATATACAAGCACCTTACCCGGTGCATAGATGTGTAAATTGGGCCGTGCCAGCACGAGCACAGCCCAGCCCAGCACGCTAAAATTGGAGCACAGGGTACCCAAAGACGTGACTTAGCCCAAAGACGGCACAACACGTTTTTAAATGGGACGTGCTGGGTTTGACTAATTGGCACGATAAGAGCACAAAGACAAAGACGCGGCGGAGATAAGCACGTGGCCCAGCCCAGCACATCACGTTAAGAGAGCACGTCATAACATGTACAAATACACCATGTAACAAGGCATAATACATCACATTTTTTGTATATTTCACAAAAGAGTCACTATTCTAGCTAGTTTTTAATATTTTATGTTGGCTTATTTATAACAACACATATAATACCTTAATATTTAGAAAATATATTTCAATATCATTGTTATAATGTCGTCACCTATATTTAACTAGAACATTAATTTACATGACAATAATCCAATTTTATATTTGATGGGTTATTTCTTTTTATTAAATAAACTTGTTAATTTTACTTGAAATAATTTCAAATGATATGTTGTCTAATTAAATTCTTGTGATAATGTCCAACTTAATGTATACATTAAGTGATTTCAAATTATTTATAACACGTGTGCCCGAAGACGGACAAAGACGGACGCGTTTATTCGTGTGTTGTGCTGCGTGGGCTGTCTTTGTGCCTAGCTTTTGACTAGTAAAGCACAAAGACGGCACAACACGTTTAAATCGTTGGCACAGCACAGCACGGCACATGGCACGTGAAGCACGCGACTTCGTGTGCCGGGCTGTGCCGGGCCGGCACGTTTTACACCTCTACCGGTGCATACGCACCAGGGGTTTCTTGAGTGTTTAAGTCTTTAAGCGGATAAAATTGTAATAGATCCAAATGTAGTAGTATCATGGCACTTCAGGGATATGTGGATGAAATCAACGGTCCAGTCTCCAAAGTTAACATGATTTTGTTCAAATTTTTCAAGATAGCAGCTACGCTCGCATCTCATCTTGAAATTCTTGGCTCTCTAGCAGCTTATATACGTAAATTGCAGTATTTATATTCTCCAGAGATGTATATAATTTGTAGAAATTAACGTTTACTCCCATTTTTAGTGGGCTTTGGACGCTCTAGTCCACCTCTCCAAAGCCTAGGACGCTCTGGTCCAAATATACCAAATTTAAAACGGGTCAATCCTTTTCTAAACGATTCAATCCAAATTGTTTATTTGGGCTGCCGAAAATGCCCATCATTGATATTACTTCTTCATGATTCAAGTTTCACGTTTTCATTTCCATGTCTGAAATTATTCTCCAGTGAAGAAAGAAATCTCAGACCTAATCTCTTTTCGTGAAAGTATCTCCAAATATAAATCTGAGAATCAAATAAGCAATCGATTCAATTTGAAAGCCTAAATCGCTGTCATCGGTACCTTTTTTTGAAGATTAATCATGCCAGGGGAAAACTTGATGAGATTCGATTTCAACATTGACGAGTTCATTAAGTTAAATGTAATCTTTTCTTTTCATTTAATAGATCCAACTATTAATTTATCGATTAAGAATATTTTTTTTACAATTTCAAAAACCTAATATTTTGATTCGATATTGTCTTTGCGTTTTTCGGATTGGATTTAGGTTTTTATTTTTGATTTTGATCGTGTTTTGGTTTTGATGTATAGATCCTCAGATTTGAATTGGTGATTTGGTACCGTATAGAAGGAATCCCTAAAATTGTTGGAATGTCGTCGTTGTAAAATTGGTGGTAAGAAACTCAAAATATCTATGCGTAGTTGTTTGAAGGAACATGAATAGTTTAAAATATGAATTGTTTGATAGATTAGAATGTACTATAAAAATAATGAAATGTTGATATGTGTAATTAGTCAACATAGTATGTCTGGTATGCTTATATTATTGGTTTTAAAATGATGATCACTTTAAAGTTTTAAAAAACTGTAAGAATCTTAAGAATTTCCTCTTATGTATGCATGCCTCTTATATGTTTTAGCATCTGTTATGAAGGAGCATAAATATAAAATAGGTAACTAATATATGTTTTAGCATCTGTTATGAAGGAGCAGAAGAATAAAATAGGCCACTATGGTAAAAAAAACTTATGTGGATTAGTCTTGGTAGTGCTCGTAAGCAGGTCATAAACAGGTATGATTAGTACAGATCACATACCAGTTTGATTTATAGATACGGTAATTCCCTACATGTCTCTCTAGAGGTTAGCATCATATTTCAGTTTGGTGTGATTATTATAGACTAGTTTCAGTTTATTGAAATCAGATGATAGAGTTGCTTTTGTGTCCCTTCTTGCATCGTGATGTCTACACATGTTGCATCCATCATCTTGTTGCGGACCTACAATTTGTACTGGGATTTGTATCTACCTTCCCAGAGCTATCCACCTTAATCTAATCCATTGGTTCTACGTTAACTCAATTAAATCCTGACGTAAAAGTCCTCATGAATTGCTTGAATGGGAAAATGAACTCTTTCTGATTAATGAAAAATGAAAAATTTACTTGCAAATTCTTGGAAAATGAAAAATGATTTAATTATGAGTACGGAAAATATTTGTTGTTGTTTTTACTAAGAAAGTTGGGTATGTATTATTTTTAATAATTCATGTGAGTGAGAGTTGTGGTCTGGTATGTGGGATGAATCTAGTCCTTTGTTGCACTGGAGGATGGCAATAAAGAGGAAGGCGTTTGTGGTCATTACAGGAAGAGCAATAAAAGACAAGGGAACTGTAGTATGTAGTAATGTTGGCATGTTGATGCGAAAAATTTTCCGTAGTCCGGAAGAAAGTAATCGAGACCAAATGTTTTTTTATTCTGTTAGTGTACTACTGGATTGGTTAAACTTTATGACCATTTACTTGGTCAATTTGGGGGGAGAATATCCAGATTCGAATATATTAGCATATATTAGCATGTACTTTACTTAGGTTTGAACCTTACACCGTTGGGTCCATTTTTAGGTTATACAAGAAATAGAACTTTTGTACTTTGACTTAACTTTAACAAATTTATCCATTATGCCATTTAAAATCATTCTAGCCTATTTCTTATGATTAACATTTTATTATGCCGGCACTCACGTTAGACAAAAGCAAACCCTTTTTTATAACCCTACATCTAGCCTATTTAGTTTTTACTTGTGCTATTTGTTAGATTAGATTTGAATGGTATTGTTTAATTCGATTTGGTCGATGGTTATTAGGTAGCTCATACAAATTTGAATCGTTTAGTTGTTGTAATTGTTAGCTTTGGTTTTTTTAGTGAAGACAATGCTAAATAATTTTAGGTTATACAAGAAATAGAACTTAATGAATTATGATACCTTAATGGCTTTTTTTTAAGGCTTAGGCTGTTAGAGATCTATATTCTCTTACCTACTCATGAATGGTTGATCAACTTGGTGTATATAATTTTTAGTTTTAGCTTGTCAATGTACACATATTGATTTCAAATGTGTATTTGTCACAATTGTACACATGTTGATTTTTAGTGTGTACATAGTTGTACACTTTTGTTTTAAATCGTTGACATTCTTTGTCATGTGTACATAGATATACACACTAACAACTTTTGATTTTCCTGTTTTGTTATTTTAGCTCTTTTAGAGATATTCATCTATGTTCGTTATATTTTGATTTTATATACTTAGTTAAGAAGTGTTCATTTGTTGCACGCACCGAATTCAAATGATAATTCTATTTTTAACTAGTGCACTAAACAAGCACACCACTTGTTTTATGAGTGTTAAAACCTATATATGTTTAGTGTGTACATAGTTGTACACATGTTGATCATTAATGTGCACATAGTGGTACACCTCTTAGTTGACGTGTACAGATTTGTACACCTATAAATCGTTAATGTGCACATAGTTCTACACATCTTGATTGTTAATATGCACATAATTGCACATCTTGATGTTTAATATGCACATAATTCTACACATGTTGATTTCTAATGAGTGCATATATCGATTCCTGGATCTGATATTTTGTTTTGTGAACTGAATTTTTCATTGGGTGCTCTACATTTAACATGATTTTTTCATCACATTGGTTGGTATTGGTGTTTATCGTCTTGTTTTCTTTGAAATGTTACCTCCAAAAGCTTGCTTTCATTTCCAAGAAGGTGGTTTTAAGAGGAAAAAGTGATGCAAATAAAAACAGTTGTTGATGCAAGGAAGGATTGTGCAGAAGTTTCTCTTACCAGATGAACGAGATGGAACGATTTAGATGTGGCACATGTGTTTGTTATGTCCTCATCTAAATGGGTTCCCACCAGCAATTCATAGAGTAGTAACTAAGGTGTACATAATTGTACACATGTTGATTCTTAATGTGTACATAATTGTACACCTATTGTATGTGTTTCTCTCTGTTTATATGTGCTTGTTCTGTTTTACATGTTCTTAGTTTTTGTTCGATTGTAGCTGTATTGTTGATAACTTGTGATTGTATTCTCTTTGTTTCAGGATCCTTTTGTCAATGGAGAGAAAGTCTCAGCCGTTAATTTGAATTTGGCGACAAAGTTTTACCACCTCGAGCTGGAGTTCTAGAGAACTTGGCTCATGTCAGAAACTCCATGAAGGTTTGCAAAAAGCTTGTTACACATACTTAATGCCCATCGTTAGTTTTGTTTGCATAAAACTACTTGAAGAATTGCTAAAATCTTGTTGTTCATAAATACACATACCATATGCCCATCATCTGTTTTGTTTGTATATGGAAGAATTGTCTTTTATCACTTAGTTGTCTAGCTATTTTGATTCAACCAATTAAATTCTCCCAGTTTGGTGGTTTCATTTTCGTTTTCATTTACACGTGTTGATTATTAAAGTGTACATAGTTGTACACATGTTATTCATTTTGAAGTCTAAGAAATTAGGGAAAGCACTAATGAGTTCATAGTTGTACACACATATTATGTTATTTAGGTGTGCGTAGTAGTCCAAATGTTGATTATTTAGGTGTAAATAGTTGTACACTTGTAGGACTATATTTATGTATACAAACCAAAAATTATGGAAAACACTAATTGTACAGGTGTTGGATTTTCTATAGATGTGTACAAAGTTGTACACTATTGTGTTATCTCAGTAATATGTGCATTTTTGTGGTATAAATGTTGGATTTTTATACCACAAAACATAAAAAGTTACTGCGTCTCTTTCTTATACCATCGAAAGTTGTCCTCTCATTAGAAATTTAGCTCCTTGTAACATCTCTTAGGCAAAGATAATGTACATTCTAGGATATTTGTTCCAGCTTCAGTGCCATTTTCGAACAGTTTAATTAAAATAATCTCAGCAGACAGATGAATAGGTTTAAGCTCATACTTGTAAGTTAGTATAATCATTTTTTCCGAAATTTTGTGCTTTGTAAGAACTGGATGGTTTATCAATGTGTTACCCAGTATTCATGCTATCAGTGATTACTCAATTATATGCCTAGGTGAAAAATAAGTTAGAAACTGGAGCTACAACCGTATTTTAGCTTACGGGTCACCAATATCTAGCTCCCACTGTATAATTATTTTGTTGTTTTATTAGATTCCTTGTCAGTTAAAAACTTCATGAAACAATAGGTTGATCTCTGTGCTGACCACTTTTTCCTCTTCATCATTGTATGTATAGATGCACAGTATAAATACATCATTTCCATGTCTTGCGTATCAACAAGATGCTTTCATGTGCCGGAGCTGACAGGCTTCAAACTGGTATGAGAGGAGCGTTTGGTAAACCCTTGGGAATGGATCACCTAGCTAACTTGTTATCGTATGAGATTCAGCTGCAGTCTACTTTTGCTATGTTGGTGTACAAACTGGTGCACCTTGTTTTGTGTTTTGATTTTTGGATTTTGTAGACATGTACATGTTTGTACGCCAATTTAAACTAAGATTTTTTAAAAAACGAGAATTATATAGTCATATAGGTACTCTTTTTGTAGCTCTCGGAAAGAGCTTTCCGAATATATAAAGTTTGTGAATTTTGGACAAACGGTTTGAAAGATAAATTGTTTTTAATTGTTTTTTATATTATTTAAAATTGCTGACATCATTGTGAGTCACTTTGGACTAAACTATAAATACTTGGACTAAATCGTAAATCAGGAAGGTTATTTGTGTACTTTCAATAAAAAAGGACTAATTTGTAACTAGTTGAATGGGTCAGGACTAACTAGTATATTTGGATGGGGTTTTGTACTAAACTGTATTTTTCGCATATAATTTTGTAATGTTCGCTAAATATGGTATAGGCTCCGTGTACTTGATTCATTACATCGGTTTTGTAAATGTTCCTAGTATAATTTACATGGAAGCATAGAGTAAACCTGTAATGGATTCATTATGTACTCATGTCGTCTCGGACTCGGCAACGTAGGTATTAATGAGGTTGAGGCATCATAACTTACCTTCTCGTATGTTTTTATCACCCCAAAATGTACGCATCGGCATCAGTAGAGGTGTAAACGTCTTAGGCCTCCGAGATGCCCCGCACACGGTCGCGTGCTTCACGTGCCATGTGCCGTCTTGTCTTTGTGCCAACGATTTAAACGTCTTTGTGCCGTCTGTGCTTTACTAGTCAAAAGCTAAGCACAAAGACAGCCCACGGGCACAAAGACACGAATAAACGTCGAGTGTTGTGCCGTCTTTGGCACACGTGTTATAAACAATTTGTCACTTAATGTATACATTAAGTTGGACATTATCACAAGAATTTAATTAGACAACATATCATTTGAAATTATTTCAAGTAAAATTAACAAGTTTATTCAATAAAAATAAATAGCCCATCAAATATAAAATTGGATTATTGTCATGTAAATTAATGTTCTAGTTAAATATAGGTGACGACATTATAACAACGATATTGAAATATATTTTCCAAATATTTAGGTATTATATGTGTTGTTATAAAAAGCCAACATAAAATGTTAAAAACTAGCTAGAATAGTGACTCTTTTGTGAAATATACAAAAATGTGATGTATTATGCCTTGTTATATGGTGTATTTGTACATGTTATGACGTGCTCTCTTAACGTGTTAGGCTGGGCTGGGCCACGTGCTTATCCGTGTTGCCATTCTTTGTCTTTGTCTCTCTCGTGCCAATTAGTCAAACCCAACACGTCCCATTTAACTAACGTCTTTGTCGCGGTCTTGCCGGCTAAGTCACGTCTTTGGTCACATGTTGTGCTCAAATTTTGGCGTGCTGTGCTGGGCTGTGCTCGTGCTGGCACAACCCAATTTACACCTCTAGGCATCAGAACAGTATATCAAAATCATCATGCTCGTCTTTTATGTCTTTGATTATTAAGCCCACATTTCAGACAATGAAAAGCTCACGCCCGAAAAGCTTACGAAGATAAAAAAAAACGAAAACCTAAAATTTCTTTCGGTTTAGAATCTTTAGATATTGAAACAAAACCCCCTATTTCCCCATGTGATCATTCTGTCGGATTCCTGAATTTCATGTCAAAGTTAAACATCAATTCTTCAAAAGGATTCCGTGGCAGATACATAGCGAAAGTTTAAGCAACTCTTGACTTATCTACTTTACGATGCCTTCCTTTTCTATCTTCGTTAAAAGAATTTTCACTTATCCAGAATTTCGGATTTGAAGTTTTCCGACTCTTATCCTTTCCTTCTTCATACCGTACGACAACTCCGCAATTTTACCATATTTTGTTGGGTGGTCCAAAAGGACCAAAATGAATATTTCATTAGCATGATTTCCTATTCAAATATCGAAATTTTATCTTGGGCTCTCTCTGTATTAGATTAGGAAAATGGTAAAAAGATAAGCCTAATGTGTTTTTTACACGTATCAGAGATTTTTTTCCAACTATGTACGAACCTTTATTAGATGTAAACCAGGATACTCGTGAACCGTTTGATAAGAAAACAGACGCTGCATGTTTCTTTGTGTTGTGGCGCCTCTTCTTTTTGCTAATAGTGTTATTTTCGAGGCCCTTGCCTTTGCAGCATATCAGTGATTTTTTGTTTCTGTTTGAATTGTTACACAACCCCATATGCCATATAAACGTCATATACATTTTGTTTAGATGTAGTATTGTGCAATCAGTACCTTCGGGGTTGAAATCCTCATTGTTTTGTTCCTTTGTCGTTCTGCCAAAAACAGTCTCCTGTTTTGTCTCATGTTCTTCTACCGCGGTGCTTATTTGATGCATTCATCATGGCTGTGAGTTTTTTGATTAGCGGATATTTTCTCTCTCTGGTTCATACAATATAGAATGTTACGGTAGTAATATAGGCTAATGTTTTTTTCTAGTGACGCAACTCTTGGTGGTAAATGATTGTTAGAATTCCATCCGTTGAACGTTCGAGATATGGGGAAATGTTTGGTTTTTCTAATGACGCAACTCTTGGTGGTCAATGGTTATGTTATACATTTAAAATTGCACCTGTTAAACAATTTAGAGTTGATGTGTGACTGTTGGAGTAGCCAAATGTTTGTCTCTACCGTGCCTGACCATTGAAGTGTCTCAAACTATAGTGACCCTTGGATTGGCCAATCATATAGCGATGACATGGATAGTAAGTGCCTAGGTGGCTTCACCAAAATCAAGAATGATTGTAGGGTCGACATGTGGCGACTTGGGGGTCTCTTATTATAAAGAAAGATGGCAGAGATTTGCACAATAACAGTTTGATGCAAAAAATTCCTGATTTTCTTGGCACGTTTCCCAAACTCACAGCATTGTAAGTTCATATTTTTCTCGCAACTTTCGTTGTACTAAACAATCAACCATGGCTAATGCTAACTTTTGATTATTATTTGGATTCTTGTAGAAATCTGGCAGATAACGACTTTTCCGGAACAGTACCTTCATCAATATCAAATAACGATCAATTGAAATTCAAGTATAAGCTCACTTAGATTTTTGTTCGAATTGGTGAATTTAATTTATATGTTTTAGTTGAGTATGTGATTTTTTTCTTTCTTTTTTCTTTTTTCTTTTTCATGTAGTGCATTGGGTAATCCAAACCTGTCGTGCCCAGCATCCACGTGCAATACCGAATCAGGAATTCTTTCCCCGAGCAACGGTAGTACTGACGGTAAACCAGGAATTCGTTCCTCAACAAACAGCAAACGCTCTAAGGCCTCTTCCTATGGGTATGGCAAAAAAATGTTGTTTGGCAAGGCAAATGAGTTTCCCCACTATGGTAGATATGCCAAATTTGATTAAAAACATATATTTAATTGTGTTGGGTGGGACCCTAATGAATAAAAAATATATTTGTGTTTGTGTAGTGGGGTATTTATAGAAGTTTTAGTGTTATAATATATTTAGTGGGACCCTTTAAATATAAAAATATATTAGAATAATGAAAAAGTAGGAGAGAAGGATATTTTATATATATATAAAATTACTCGGAGATAAAGTGAATATCGCTGGAGATAAAGAGAATATCGCCAGCGATAAAGTCTTTATCGCTCAGCAAAGCGATAGAATCTCTATCGCTCGATGGAAACTTTGTCGCGTATGCCTATATGCCAGAAAAAACATATTGGCATATGAGTTTGGCAGTTTGGCATACCCATAATGGGTGCATATATGCCAAATATCAGTGTTTGGCATACCCATAGGAAGAGGCCTAAAACATATGCACAACCTCTATTGATACTTTTGATTGTGTTTTCCATTTTATCGCTCTGAGGTTTGATAAAATTTCTTAACGATGCAGCGATGTTAATTCATTACCAAATATTCGTTCGCGAATATTTTTTAGTTGCCTGTATGATAAAAACTCGTTTTATGGAGTATTTCAAGTAATTTTACCGCAAGTTGTAACTCCTTTTTTTGTGGATTTGCGTTGTGTTGTGCCCATTTGAAGACATTTGTCTATATGCATGATGCTTTCTTTAGTGTGGTGATTTGTTGTGCCCCTATAAGTTTTTCGATACATTTCTCTCTTTCGACGTTTTCCTTCACAGGACAGACTTAATATCTGTAGATACTAAATATCGCACACCTGTTTAATATGCGAAGTAGTGATTGTGAAGATGACGTGAAGACTAACGCGTATAGCTTATTCAGGATGACGCATTAGATGACGTCAGACGAATCACGAGTAAAGTGTGATGATCATGCGAGGTTATAGAATATGTGCGAGAACAGACAATGAAAGTGTGCGTTAACAACGCATGCCAGATCCGAAAATAAAGTTTTTATTACCTGTCACCCACTATGTAAACCCCTATATAAGGGGACCGAGCGACCTTGTAAAGAGAAAGATTGTTTGTTCTCCAAGTTAGATTTCATCTCAATTCTTGTAATTATATTGAAGATTTTATGAATGAATGTATAAAGTTTAAGATGTTCACTTGAATTGTTATTAGATTTCATTAAGGATGTGGTTGTAGGATTTCCTGCAACTGCAATATCCACTTAACTGAATTTATTACGTTGATGTTCAAGCCAAGTATTTTGATGTTCATTGTTTGACTTCGACTTAAAATTCCTTACACAGCTTACATCTAGTTGAACTGCCGAGTCCAAGCTCCTTCAGTATTTGTTTTTGTTTATCTACGACAAAGGCAAAAATATACATAGACAAATGCCGCAGTTGTTGCGCTAAAGCCTGCGGAAGCGTTAGGTTTGCACTACTATGAGGTATCTCAATATCGCCAAGAACACAATCACACACACAAGAAGAACAAATATTTAACGAGGTTGAATCCTCGGGAAGGAATAAGAAATTTTATATATCACCGTATAGGTTGGAATATACAAAGCCTTAGACGAGAAAAAGAGAACTCTTGCTTAGTTCTGGTGTATTTTCTCTAGTTCTTTCTATGGCTATTTATACACATCAATAGGACCGGAAACATTCCTTAACAAGGATTACTTTCCTACAAGTATAGGGTTTCCAAACTTAGATCTAAGAGACAAACCTCTTAAGCTGCTATACTTATTACACAAGTACTTGGTTTCCTTAACCAACTAGATTTCCTAATCTAGACCTTGACCGACCTACCAACAATTCTCTACCTCAGATCATGCATTCATGCATGAGATGATCAGTAGATAAAATCACCTCCATCTTCTAACGTCGATTGAACCATCACTGGCTTCCTACGTATCCTCAATAGGAATCAAACTCGATCGTAGTTCTCTCAAATGGCCTTGCTAGAAGACCTCCACCAGGTTATTAAGAACCTTTACCCCAAAAGGGCCTTTCACCAAACCGGAAGGATGTGGATCAATTTCAAAGAATGTCGAAACTTGATCCCATTAACTAATTTAGTCAACATATCAACTGGATTGTCTTTGGTAACGATCTTCACAAGTACAATGTATTCTTCTTCAAGAATTTTTCTCACAAAGTGAAATCGTACGTCTTTATGTTTGGTTCTAGTGCACTTGTTCTTAGCCAAATAAGTTGCACTCAGACTATCACAATGCATAGGCAGTTGGTCTTACACAACTCCTAAGTCATCTAGCAAATCTTGTAACCATATAGCCTCCTTAAATACCTCAGTCACTGCCATATATTCCGCCTCCATAGTTGAAAGCGCCACAGTAGACTGCAAGATTGATCTCCAACTTACTGGTGCCCCTGCTATGGTAAATACATACCCTGTAGTTCAACGTCTCTTGTCCAAATCACCAGCATAGTCGGAATCCACATACCCAACACACAACTGATTGCTACTTCTATCCTTCACAAACTCCAAGCCAACATCAACTGTACCGTAAAGATACCTCAAAATCTATTTCACAGCTTACCAATGTCCCTTACTATGACAATGCATATAACGGCTGACCATACTGACAACATGTGAAAGCCTTGTACATATATAGAATATCCTAGCTACGGTAATATAGAGTTATTTATGGGAACACTACAATATGTACTTCTAGCATTCTCGTATCATCTCCAACCCACCTAATATGAGGAACAAAATCCAAGAAAATTTATAGAACCTTGCAGTTTGAAAAGACGAGGGTACCCAAATATACCTCAATCTAAAACTTTTCCACCTATAAGTCCTTTGTCAGAAAGTGATTGTCTATGGACTGAGTCGAGACAATACAAAGAATCGGTTCACACTTCGTGTGATCTTCTATGGATACAAGATCAAGACAATATAACGACGAAGTATGATTACTTGATAATAGGTTCGGGTTTAACCAAACACTATAGGTATGTTATCAAATAATTAGGAATTAACGTTTGTGTATTTTACTTCTAATTATAATTGCAGAAATAGAAAAGTAAAACACACAACAAGATTTTGTTAACGAGGAAACCGCAAATGCAGAAAAACCTCGGTACCTTGTCCAGAATTGAATACTCTCAGGATTAAGCCGCTATATAAAATATAAACCAACTTCGTATAGTTGAGACCAAGCAACTAAACCTATAGTTCACCTAGTTTCCTCAGTATCCCTGCGCACTTGGAACAATTCCTTTGGTTCGTATTCCAAACAGTAAATGAACAAAAACTACGGTTAGGTAACAACTATTTTCAAACAACGTGATATGAGTTTGACAAAGGCTCTTCTGTTTATCCCAGTAAACTCCTTTGTCGGGTTCTTAGATCAATTTATTCTACACCTACCACAGTAATTGTTTAAACTATGCAATCAATACTATTAATCACAAAGAAATGTAGTGATGCCGATCTACGTAACTAATCAATCTAATATATCAAAAGATAAACAGATTATCGATTGCACAAGTTATAGGATCGGTTGCACCAATTACTAAAACTTGTTAACCTACTACAAGAATCGATAAACATCTTGTGATTAGTCCCACCAAGTTATAGGATTGGTTACCCAATGACTAGGAATGGTCACACCAACTAAAAATATCGATCATACCATCTCAGGTGATTACTTAAAATTGGTTTTACTAATAAAACTCATACTGATACATAAGTCAAGCATTTTGATTAGTTTTACCAAGATACCTAAAAGGCATTACAATTATTACGATGAGATTGAGAATACCGTGAAGACAGTTTTCTTCATATCTTGACAACATTCCAACTAAGAAGAAAAGGGGCAAGCGTACACATACTACAATCATCCCCAGAATCATACTTTAGCAGTAGCAGTACCCTTCAAAGGAAGAGTGGCATCGGAACCCTCATCATTGTCAGCATCAACAACATCGACAGCATACTCAAATTTCATGCCTTCAAAATTTAACCTCCAAGGGCACAAATCTCCATAACGAGATAAAGCACCTTCGCGAGCCTTACTATCAGCAGTGGGTTTCCATCCATTCGGACCAGAGACCCAACCATGGGCCCAAGGACTAATGACTTAAATAACAGTAGCATGCCACTCATAATCGTGATCGCGTTTGAGATGCTCGTTCTTAGGAAAAATCCTTGGTTTTTCAGATCCTTCGATATCAGGGACAAGCCGAAGCTTTGAATCACTCACCTCGCTCAAAAGACGAATCTCGCCTGGGGCAACGGCCATTATATGAAAACCCACACTCCAAGGTTTTTGATTCCTATCGTTGACATAGTCTCCGAAGGAAGCATTGAAATTTTCGCCGGTATACCAATCTTTCTCCGCAGGGTTAGGATTATAGCAGGTCATCATCGTCTCTCCTTTACTCCGAAGGTAGCACTCTTTAAGTGTCGGAAGATAATTTACACTCAACTGAACCACCGAGCGATAATGAGTAGGAGAAGTGGAACCCTCGCGACGGGCCAAGACATCATAGTAAAAGGAATCTCCCGACTTATACAAAGGTAACATTAAGCGGGATTCAAAGGCCCCCAAGGTTGTTAGCAAATGGAAGGCATCATACTTATAGTTCAAAATCATCACATAAGTTAAATCATCCCCTTGATCATAAAAATGGACATCGAAATGCTCGAGGCCATGCCTCACCTTGAATTCTTCGAGGTTGATATGCCTGAAGGAATTTTTTTTCTTTTTCTTCGAAGCTGGTGCAGTTCGAACAGAATGTGCAGCCCCCGTAGATGCAACTCTACCCAACGATGATTTCTTCGATGGGCTCATACCCGAGGTTTTTCTCTTCGTAGGAAAATTTCTCATCAATGAAGGAATCTGTGGAAGCGTTTCTTTAACAGGAGCAATTTTCAGCGAAACTTTAGGCTTTTGGACATAAGGAGCTACAAAATGGAGGGGTTAGACATCCAGTGGCTCTGAACGCTGTGACGAAGATTTATCAACAGGAAGATTAACAACATAATGAGAACCCCTCGGTTGATTCCCCTCCTTATGAGAAGAATTTTTAGGACCAGATGATGAAGCGGTTCTATAAGAACGATGATCTGGCTGTGAAGGTCTGAACGGACCACCCCATGGCGGAGATGCAGACTTTTAGTGGGAGGAGACCTATAAGGACTTGTTGGCGGAGTTCTATAAGGGATTCGATCGCATTCAGCTATACCTACAAGGGGCATAGAAAGAAAACGAAGATAAAAAACTGAACCCTACAAAGAACGAAAAACTGGATTAAAATCATTCAGATTGCATCGAAAACATCATCATGTCAAAAACACAGAAGAATTAAAAGGGCTAACAAGGGCGGACGACCCCAAATTTTGTGATAAAGAACAGAGGAAAGTATATATACTTTTGTATAAATTGTTCTTCATCACAAAACCTAGGATCATCAAACGAGAAGCAACAATAGCAGAAACAAAAACACAAGAAGAACTACTTACCAGTAACCGTAGCAGGTAGAAGACCAGGAAGCGGCCATGGAAAGAGATATCAAAGAAAACCTCGTCAAAACGAATTTAGGAAAGAGAAAAATAACTGCAGCAGTTAAGAACAAAAAAACAAAATAAGGAAGATTAATCGCTCCCAGGATAATAATGAAGAAGACAGGGAATGAAGAAGACAGAGAATGAAGAAGAAAATGAGAAGGAATAAAAGTTATTATGCTCTGACCTCTTCACCTACTTATAACCACAATAAATGAAAGGAAAACTGCTTCGAAAATCGATAGGAATTAAATGATAAGAATGGGGAACGTGCCCAAAAATATAGGGGGAGTCATTGCGGAGAGATGGAGAGACTTTGAAGACAGTTTTCTTCTAACTTTGACCAATGTCCAACTCAGAAGAAAAGGGGAGAATTGTATACACATAATCAATAATAGACCATGTGTCATGAACAAGAGCGAAACAATGATGTTACATTGCGACACCTAAGGGCAAATCATCATCTTCGTCTGCCACGTTCCCATCCTCATGCAAGATCCAACGACGACAAAGTGAGGAGCAGCAGATGAAGGAACAACCACGGAGCACCATAGAAGACCTAAAAGTTAACTTTCCATCACCCCAAGGAAGATCCAAATCGAGTGGATGCGAGCAAGGGCATCTAACACACGCGTCAACATCAGTCAAGGACGTGCATGCCGCCCCAACACCTGCATTAAACACCCTAGACATAGGGTACGTGTCGAATGCCTTGTGAAGAAGAAGAAGGTTCATCCTCGTCTCTACATAATGTCGTTGGAGAACTCTGGGTAAGAACGAAGATAGCATCAGAAAGACGCAGTAACCAAGACTATAAGGATAGCTGTATTCGAAGAAAGGGACCCACAGGAGAAGCCTATAAATACCCCAACCCACTGAGGGGAGGGGGTTGACCATTTTGAGTGAGAGCGAGAGAGAGTCCGGGAGAGATAAGTTGTAAGATTAAGTATGAGTTTTATTTCTTTCCTAGCTTCGTTCCTCACTCAGAGTCATTCGACTATCTTTGTAATCTCTGAACTCATAGTGAAACACCAACCCCCGTGGACGTAGGCCTTAGTGTTGAACCACGTAAATCATCTTTTCATTTACATTCCGTACCGTACATAATCTACTTCATGCATCACTCTTATTATTTATGCATTGTAGATTTTAATTTAATCATACCTGCATGGCTAGACGAGGACGAGACCGAAGGCTCCGAGTCTAGCAGGCTTCGGATTTATGTTGTTCTACACATATTTCATCTGTATCATTGATTCTATCATTAATGTGAATATTGTTTATGGACACAAACATACCTTTGTTATTTCCGTGTTCACAATATTTCTTCCTCAAACTAAACCGAACAAAATTCTGTTTATATCCGCTCTTGAAGTAAGAAGTTTAGATTTAGATGCGTACATTTATGCCCCTTAAGATTATCCACTGTTTATCCAGTTAAGAGTTGCTTTTGGTACCGATATAATTATAAGGTATGTACATACATGTGTTCAATTTGCAATTTATACCCACGGATTTACTACATTGCCAACACTACATAAAATCTTGGTGGTGGTGTAGGTACCCTAAAGATAGTTACGATCGAATTTGGAACTGGATTGGACCACTAAGCAACACTAGTACCTTGCTTAGATTTAGAAGTAACTCGCCATCCATAAAAGTGGACATTGAAGATAAACCTTCGGAGGCTATATTCATGACAACACCAATGCGGTTCAATTCATCCGAAGACATAACTTATAGTGACACTACAAATCTTACAGTTTCTTTAAATTTCTGTGATAGTGGAAAATCCCACAACACACCCCTTATAATAATTTTTATATCTAAATCTTATTAATCATCTAAACCTCAAATATAAGTACTAGAAATATAAAGAGACACAAGGATTTTTTACATGGTTCGATTAATGTCATCTACATCCATGGTTCTTCACTATGATTGTTTGGATTACATGAGTATTACATTTAGAATCTCCATTAATGGGTTTTTGATAGAGCTCTAGATCTGGTTTTTTGGGAAGAAGATGATAAAGAAAATAAAGTCTCTCTCTACAAAAATGTGTGTCCTCCCTTTTCTCTCTCCTACCTTTCTCTTTATATAGGTGTTTACATAGTGAATGACATCTAAGAAAGCCCCCATTTTCGGATCTAACGTGCAATGCCCTCGCACGCTTGCATGGGTTCTTCTCGCACATGCTCTTGAACTTCGCATAGCTTCCACACTTTACCCGTGACTTTATGACATCATCAGTTTCGTTATCTGGGGTATGCTATGTGCGAGTGAGTTCGACCCTTTGTAATACCACCGCTTCGCATAATAACTACGTGTGCGATGTTTTACCCTTACTTCGCATACCACCGTTGCAATACAAAACTTCGTACAGTATTTAATTATTTCGCACAAGGGTGTTAGCTCAGTTGGTTAGGAACGTCAAATTCGGATAGTAGGATAGCAAGATCGAATCTCACTATACGCACATGTTTTGCCAAAGGTGAAGATGAATTCAAGTTTCAAGTCAACAGTTCGCACATATAGAAGTCAAGTTTCAACAGTATGCGTCTATTTTGCACAACAAGAGACGCACAGATGGTTAATAAACAAAGATCCAAGCTTCATTCCCAGAGTTCTAATCCCATCTAACACACATATTTTTGCATATCTTCCTAAAAAATCATCCCACCTCATTACACCAAGTTCACTCACACTAGCTCAACATTAGCAACTCAATCACATCAACAAATATTATCATCACATGAAATACATTTACAAGAGAAGCGAGCAAGGCTACAATTATCTTAATCAAGGCAACATCAACGCACCAAGAGGAACTCATAACTACAAACTCACAACAAGAGAAATAGAGCATTACAACAAAAAGGAAGAAATGCAAAGAAGAAAAAGACAACGGACATGAAGAAATACAAGTAGAAGAACGGGGAAACAATAAGACCTCATGAATAAGACCTAAATAGGGGCAATAAAATTTAAAACCTCTAACTAAGGAGGCTAGGCATCCAATTGTGGCGTGCACCCTAGTTCGCACTTGTGCAAGAGGCAATATAAATAAGCCCTAACGCGCGTCATAATTAAAGGAAACCTAGTAATGCATGGCTTAGGAGAAATCCATACCATCCCTGAGACCTGAGTCATGGAAAGTGGGGTCGAAATAAAAGCCTATCTGGTAAAGACTCCTTAGATGAGAAACTAAGGTATTAAGTTCTCTATCATGGAGTGTAGAAACTCGACCAGGGTGCCGCGGTACACGGTTGAGCCAAGGGTGCCAGAGGCATCTAGAGCGTACCTCGCCGCTCTTGGCAAGTCCTGGCTATGATAAACTCGGTCCTCAAGAAACCCCACTTAGGGAGAAGACTCGAATGAGTCTGCGAAAACAACTAGTTGTTGCATCACTGGATGGGAGGAGCCCACCATAACCTGGTAGGGGTACGTCTTCTTGAAGGGAAATCAGGGGGAAGATAAGGACGGCACCCTCCATTAGGGAGCTGTATTTTTAGTACATTGGGTAATCCAAACCTGCTGTGCCCAGCATCCACATGCGATACCGAATCAGGAATTCTTTCCCCGAGCAACGACAGTACAGACGGTAAACCAGGAATTCCTTCCTCAACCAACATCAAACGCTCTAAAACATATGCACAACCTCTATTGATACTTTTGCTTGTGTTTTCAATTTTATCACTCTAAGGTTTGATAAAATTTCTTAACGATACAGTGATGTTAATTCGTTACCAAATATTCGTTTGCGAATAATTTTTTAGTTGCATGTATGATAAAAACTCGTTTTATGGAGTATTTCAAGTAATTTTACAGCAAGTTGTAACTCCTTTTTTTGTGTATTTGCGTTGTGTTGTGCCCATTTGAAGACATTTGTCTATATGCATGATGCTTTCTTTAGTGTGGTGATTTGTTGTGCCCCTATAAGTTTTTCGATACATTTCTCTCTTTCTACGTTTTCCTTCACAGGAAAGACTTAATATCTGTAGATACTAAATACCGCACACCTGATTAATATGCGAAGTAGTGATTGTCAAGATGGCCCGAAGACTATCGCGTATAGCTTATTCTGGATGACGTACTAGATGATCGTACGTCTATCCTACGCTATGCTTGTTCGCGTATAGCTTAATATGCGAACAAGTTGCCCTAAAAATATCGCGTACGTCTTTATGTTTGGCCAAATAAGTTGCACTAAGACTATCACAATGCATAGGCAGTTGGTCTTACACAACTCCTAAGTCATCCAGCAAACCTTATAACCATATAGCCTCCTTAAATGCCTCAGTCACTGCCATATATTCCTCCTCCGTAGTTGAAAGCGCCACACTAGACTGCAAGATTGATAACCAACTTACTGGTGCCCCTGATATGGTAAATACATACCCTGTAGTTCAACGTCTCTTGTCCAAATCACCAGCATAGTCAGAATCCACATACCCAACACACAACTGATTGTTACTTTTATCCTTCACAAACTCCAAGCCAACATCAACTGTAGCGTAAAGATACCTCAAAATCCATTTCAAAGCTTGCCAATGTCCCTTACCAGGACAATGCATATAACGGCTAACCATACTGACAACATGTGAAAGCCTTGTACATATATAGAAGATCCAGGCTATGGTAATATATAGTTATTTATGGGAACACTGCAATATGTACTCCTAGAATTCTCGTATCATCTCCAACCCACCTAATATGAGGAACAAAATCCAAGAAAATTGATAGAACCTTGCAGTTTGAAAAGACGAGGGTACCCAAATATACCTCAATCTAAAACTTTTCCACCTATAAGTCCTTTGTCAGAAAGTGATTGTCTATGGACTGAGTCGAGACAATACAACGAATCGGTTCATACTTCGTGTGATTGTCTATGGATACGATATCGAGACAATACAACGACGAAGTATGATTACTTGATAATAGGTTCGGGTTTAACCAAACACTATAGGATTGCTATCAAATAATTAGGAATTAACGTTTGTGTATTTTACTTCTAATTATAATTTCGGGAATAGAAAAGTAAAAACACAATAAGATTTTGTTAACGAGGAAACCGCAAATGCAGAAAAACCTCGTGACCTTGCACAGAATTGAATACTCTCACGATTAAGCTGCTATATAAAATCTAAACCAACTTCGTATAATTGAGACCAAGCAACTAAAACTATAGTGCACCTAGTTCCCTCAGTATCCCTGCGCACTTGGAACAATTCCTTTGGTTCGTATTCCAAACAGTAAATGAACAAAAACTATGTTTGGTAACAACTCTTTTCAAACAACGTGATATGAGTTTGACAATGGCTCTTCCGTTTATCCCAATAAACTCCTTTGTCGGGTTCTTAGATCAATTTATTAAACACTTACCACATTAATTGTTTAGACTATGCAATCAATACTATTAATCACAAAGAAATGTGTTGATGCCGATCTACGTAACTAATCAATCCAATCTATCAAAAGATAAACAAATTATCGGTTGCACAAGTTATAGGATCGGTTGCACCAATTACTAAAACTTGTTAACCTACTACAAGAATTGAAACACATCTTGTGATTAGTCCCACCAAGTTCTAGTATTGGTTACCCAATGACTAGGAATGGTCACACCAACTAAAAATATCGATCATACCATCTCAGATGATTACTTAAAATTGGTTTCACTAATAAAATTCATATTGATAAATAAGTCAGGCATTTTGATTAGTTTTACCAAGATACCTAAAAGGCATAACAATTATTACGATAAGATTGAGAATACTGTGAAGACAATTTTCTTCATATCTTAACAAAATTCAAACTAAGAAGAAAAGGGTAAAGCGTACGCATACTACAATCGTCACCAGAATCATACCTTAGAAGTAGCAGGTAACCTTCAAAGGAAGAGTGGCATCAAAATCCTCATCATCCTCAGCATCAACAACATCGACAGCATATTAAAATTTTATGCCTTCGAAATTTAACTTCCAAGGGCAGAAATCTCCAGAACGAGATATAGCACCTTCGCGAGCCTTACTATCATCAGTAGGTTTCCATCCATTCGGACCAGGGACCCAACCATGGGCCTCAGGACCAATGACTTAAATAACAGTGGCATGCCACTCATAATCGTGATTGTGTTTGAGACGCTCGTTCTTGGGAAAAATCCTTAGTTTTTCAGATCCTTCGGTACCAGGGACAAGTCGAAGATTTGAATCACTCACGTCGCTCAAAAGACGAATCTCGCCATGGGCAGCAGGCATTGTACGAAGACCCACACTCCAAAGTTTCCGATTCCTACCGTTGATATAGTCTCCGAAGGAAGCATTGAAATTTTCTCTGGTATACCAATCTTTCTCCGCAGGGTTAGGAGTATAACAGGTTATCATCGTCTCGCCTTTACTCCGAAGGTAGCATTCTTTAAGTGTCCGAAGATAATTTCCACTCGACTAAACCACCGAGCGATAATGAGTATGAGAAGTGGAACCCTCGCGATGGGCCAAGACATCATAGTAAAAGGAATCTCCTGACTTATACAAAGGTAACATTAAGCCGGCTTCAAAGGCCCCCAAGGTTTTCAGCAAATGGAAGACATCGTACTTATAGTTCGAGATCATCTCATAAGTTAAATCATCCCCTTGATCATAAAAATAGACATTGAAATGCTCGAGGCCATGCCTCGCCTTGAATTATTCGAGGTTGATATGCCTGTGTTTGTAGGTGAAAATGGTCTCTGCTGATTTCGGTAATTGCGGGTGCGCAGGTGAGAAATAATTTAAACCCTAAACAATGTACTGCAAGGGAGTATTTTAGATTCGAGAGATCAATCTGTACAAGTCCAGCCTAAACCAAGAAATGGTCGTTCCAGACTTGCTTTGGTGACAAAATGGAGGAGAATGGGTTGGTTTTGGGGAGGGATGGAAGGAAAGTGGTGAGACCAGAATAGTTGATTCTGGAAGAGTAGTTGGGTCACTACGACTTGTTATCAGAAAAGTGAGAGAGCTAACAAGGTGATCTAGCAAGTAAATATTTCTGAGTATTGTATCTCCCGTATGAACTTTTTGTCCAATGGAAATAGGTAAGACCTATTTATACAAGTCGGATTAAAAACATACCCTGGTCTCATTAAGGAGTGGGGAAGTAAATGGGAGGAGGTGATAACCGTATGCATGGAATTGATGTTCCATAAAGTGGTTAATGCATGAAACTGGTTTTCATGAAACTGCTAACATTATAGGATTGATGTCCCATAAAGTCGTTAACACATGTGCTTTATGTCCCATGAACGTTTCACACATAACTTCCCATATTTACTAATCGCCTTACCCTTATGACACTTCCTTATGACGGGCGTAGTGTACGCCGCACGTTGTAGACCGCCAAACCAATACCCAAAGAGGATCCCCCAGTTTGTGTTGATGTCTCGAATGTTTTGGGAAACATGTAGCACGTTGTTGTGGCTTGGCAAGTCAATCTCGGGAAACTTTCCAGCCCGGTGACCTTTGACGGTCGAGATTTTGCATCTTGAGAGGAGGGGAAACTATTGATCGTTGCACGCCTTCGTTTTGGTAGACACGTAGTGAGGGCCAACGTGGTGGCGCGGCTAGGTTGGCATGCCGTTGGCATGGCAAGTTTTGGCGTGGACAAACTTAGGTTTTCAGGCCAAAGGTTACCATGTGTCGTCTGGTAACCTTGGATGGCTAGGATTTACTCCTGGGATTGAACGGCAATTGTTGATTGTTGCACGCCTTCGATTTGGTAGCCGCGTAGTGAGGGCCAAAGTGGTGGCGCGGCTAGGTTGGCATGGCCAAACTTAGGTTTTCGAGCCAAAGGTTACCATGTGTCGTCTTCTAACCTTGGATGGCTAGGTTTTTCTCCTGGGTTTGAAAGGCAACCGTTGATTTTTGCACGCCTTCGTTTTGGTGGCCGCGTAGGGAAGGCCAACAGGGTGGCGCGGTTAGGCTTGGCGTGTGGGTCCAAAGGTTTGTCATGGGCGTATGGCGTGGCTAGGGCCAAGGCAAGGGCATTTGGCTTGGCATGATGTGACGAACATGGCTAGGGCCAAGGCAAAGTGCTTTTGGCATGGCGCGACTAGCTTTGGTTTGGCTTGGCATGTAGGGCCAAGGGTTTGCCATGGGCGTATGGCATGGCTAGGTCCAAGGAAAGGGCATTTGGCTTGGCATGATGTGATTAGCATGGCTAGGGCTAAGGAAAAGTGCGTTTGGCATGGCGCGGCTAGTTTGGCTAGGTTTGGTTTGGCTTGGCATGTGGGGCCAAGGGTTCGCCTTGGGCGTGGCTAGCTTTGGCTAGGTGCGGTTTTGGCTTGTCATGTGTGGCCAAGGGTTTTCCATAGGAGCACGGCGTGACTAGATTGGGATAGGCGCGGTTTTGGCTTGGCATGTGGGGCCAAGGGTTTGCCATGGGCGCATGGCGTGACTAGCTTGGACTAGGCGCGGTTTTGGCTTGGCATATGGGGCCAAGGGTTTGCCATAGGCGCATGGCATAACTAGCTTGGGATAGGTGCGGTTTTGGCTTGGCATGTGGGGCCAAGGGTTTGCCATTGGCGCATGGCGTGACTAGCTTGGGCTAGGTGCGGTTTTGGCTTTGCATGTTGGGACAAGGGTTTGCCATGGGCGCATGGCGTGACTAGCTTGGGCTAGGCGCGGTTTTGGCTTGGCATGTAGGGCCAAGGGTTTTCCATAGGCGCATGGTGTGACTAGCTTGGTCTAGGTGCAGTTTTGGGTTGGCATGTGGGGCCAAGGGTTTGCCATAGGCGCATGGCATGACTAGCTTGGGATAGGTACGGTTTTGGCTTGGCATGTGGGGCCAATGGTTTGACATGGGCGCATGGCGTGACTAGCTTGTATTAGTTCCGTGACCAAGCTAGGGTTTTGTGGCAAAAGTCGTTTGGTAACCTTAGACGGCTAGGATTTGCTCCTGGGATTGAAGGGAAACAGTTGATTATTGCACGCCTTCGTTTTGATAGCCGCGCAGTGAAGGCCAGTATGGTGGCGAGGTGCGTTTGGCATGGCGCAGTAGGTGTGGCTGCCATGATTTTCCATTGGCACCGAGGTGCATCTAGCATGGTTGGCATGCTTTGGCGCGGTCAGTGTGGATGACATGATTTGCTATTGGCACAGAGGTGCCGCCAGCATGGTTGGCATGCTTTGGCGCGGTCGGTGTGGCTGGCATGATTTGCCATTGGCACAGAGGTGTGGCTAGCATGGTTGGCGCGGTCGGTGTGGCTGGCATAATTTTCTATTGGCGCAGAGGTGCGGCTAGCATGGTTGGCATGCTTTGGCGCGGTCGGTGTGTCTGACATGATTTGCCGTTGGCACAGAGGTGCGGCTAGCATTGTCGGCATGCTTTGGCGCGTCGGTGTGGCTGTCATGATTTTCCATTGGCACAGAGATGCGGCGAGCATGGTTGGCATGCTTTGGCGAGGTCGGTGTAGCTGGCATGATTTGCCATTGGCACACGTGGGAATTAGGGTTTGGCTTGTCGTAACCCTAATTTGAAATGATACCCCGGTAATTATTTAGGGACACATTAAAGTTTTCAGTAAATGTGCCTAGTAAATGCTTGTTACTTTAAATGTTGTGACATCACTATCTGCTAGGGTTTAGTATTTTACAATTTTAACACTAAGCTAAAAACCACCATCAACATTAAGTCCCCTGCTTAGCTTGGAATAAGTGCCTTGTTGCGAGGTAAGCATATAATGGTGACATACAAGGACGGAATCGAGGTGTAAATAATTGCAGAGATGGTCAGAAGAATCCGACTAACCTTTTTGAGTGGTAAAGAGAGTTTTGGCTTCCCGTGTTGGCGGCCCTGCATAAGTTGTATTGGGAATGCAGACCGTGGAGTGGTGAGATAAAAGTTACCAGCCTGGTCTGGTCGTACATCTCCAATGCAAAGGGGGCGCGGTCTCGGAAGGCGACGCAAGTGGACGACTTGTCTCAAGGGGCCAAGAGGTGGCGTGGTCTTGGTGAGGCAAACGCGCGTGGATGTTAGGGTCGCGATAGTGGAGCAAGCGGCTTAACATAGTGTGGCCTTGGCAAGATGAGACGTTCACGGACGGCTAGGCGTGGTGGGGCCGCGGCAATGAAGCGAATGGCTTGGCCTGGAGTGACTATGACAAGGCGCGGTTTGGTGGGGTGAGATGTGCAGAGATGGCCAGTAGCGGTGAGGATGAGACATAACATGGATTGCTTGGTGATTTTCCTCAAGGGCTTGGTTGCCTCTTTCCTTATTTGGCTCGACCAGGAAGTTTTTCTTCTCTTCAAACCAAAACGTTACGCCCACCAAAAGAGGAGAAGCGATACTCTTTCTGCTTTGCCGGTTTTGCTTCCGAAGCTTAGCGTTGGCGGTGGGAAAGGAAAACACAATCTAGTGTGCCTCGAGCACGTTCTTCCACGCTTTCTCACCAACCATAATTATTTCTCACAACCATGCATGAGGTTTAATTAGGATCAGATATTATGCCTTAACTCACGGTCGGTATAAAAACTTTCCCTTTTGAGGTTGCGTTATCTTGCTGTACATAAAAGATTATCTTGAACTCTACATTCGCGTAGTTCGTCTTCGTCCATCCTCTTTACAGTTATTGCCTCATGTTTCCTTCTTATTTTTATTTTATCCTCTTTCTTATGTGTGTGTAGATTGGATGGACCATTTTCCTTGTTCTTTGTAGTGTATAATGGGACCCTCCAGGGATTGCCATGTCTTTAATTCTTCGGAGAAGGACTTCAGAATTGGCGAAAACCGCTTCTCTTATCATGAGGACGCATTATCTAGAATCGAATCTCTGTTCCATGAAGCTGGTGACATCATCAAAGACCTCCCTTCCATCTATCTCCATGAAGTGCAGGCGCGTGTTCGGACTTTCTTGGGTTCGGTGAACATGTAGGAGGGACGAGAAAATAAGGAAGAACCTAGGCGTGTTGAGAAGTTCCAGTGCGACAAAACCTTTCCTCGGTCCAGTTATAGGGCGTATCGAACTGCTTATAGGTCGGGGCAACGGAAAATCAAGCTTTTGGAGGCAAGCACCATGGTTCTCGACTTTGATGCGGATGAATCAAAAAATCTTCTTCGTAGGGTCAATGAGAAAACCTTCGAGGGAGCGTCTGAAGGGACCGAAGTAGCCTTTGGAGTTGATGCCAGAGGTGTCGTTGGTGATATTGGAGGGGTCATGGTGGCGTATGCTGAACTGGTCGTCGAAGCGGACATTGTTGTTGATGTGGTTGCTTCGGAATGGGATGTTGAGGTTGCTGCTGCTAAGACCGTTGAATGAAATCTTTATTTCCCGAGAGATTGTTGGGTGAAGTGCTTGAAGATATCCTTGATCAAGGGGACTCGTGCTCCATCCTTCGAGGGCTAGTTCCTCCCTTTTGTTATTCCTGTTAGTTGCTTAGTTCCCTTAATGCTTTTCGTAAACTTATCTTTACCTTGGGTTAGTGGTTTTTTGGGTTAGTTTGGTGTATTCCTCTGCTATCTAGAGAACTCGTTTGGAAAGAGATGTATTTATACTCTTTTTTTTTTTTTGACGAAAAAATAAAATTCCAGGGAAGAATACAAACGGTGTATTCATCTTGGGGAAATACAACTACTAAGAGGAATTGTTAAAGGAAATACTAAAGGGAGAGTGGCTTGAAAACTACAACAGTTTAAGGATTGGAGGCCTTGAGCCATCGCGAGTGAACTATCACGCCTTCAGGTGTGTCTGTGTTGATAAGCTTGCAATATTCTCCTAAAAGGATGTCCGCCACCATATACGTCTCGTATTCTCTTCCATCAAGAAAATCAATTTGAATAGCCATTTTTACCGTCATCTTCACCACTTAAAACGAGTTTACCTTAACCACTATATCTCCGATTGAAAACGGGTTTAGGCGTCGTGCAACCATTTGAGTCTTGGATCCATTGGTTTCGATGGAAGTTTCCAAACTTTTTGCAAAGCTTTCAAATGGCCCAGCACCCCATTCACATTTCTTGACAGCGTCCGTGCCAGTAATCGTGTTGAGTCCCTATGACGGAATAGGGGAAGGAATGACTGGTTGTAGAGAAGGTCGTTCGGCCATAATTACTTGCGTTTGAAATTCATGAGCTAGCACCAACAGGTCTTCTCCAAATGTCTGGGTTCCATTGATAACTCGTCAATGTGATAACCAGTGGGATGATTTGTTGGAAATTCTTTCGGGCGTGGACGTCGGTAGAGGGTGCACATCTAATTTTGCTTTGTTGTCGAGTACCCATAAGTGCCCCAATATCATGTCGTGACCCAGTTCTTTGATAATGTGGAATTTTCTATGCGTTATAGCGTATCCCATCTTGATCTCGAGGTAGATGTAGCCATGCGCGTTCAAAGCTCCTCCTTTCGGGTTCTTAATCACAGACGAGGAATGGGTAGCATCTTGTTTTGTGATCCTGCAGCCCTTAGTGTCTTGAAAGTAATGATGTTGAGGTCAGAGGCCGCGTCGATGAGCGTGTTGTCAAATTCGATACCTCTTAAACGGGACGTGGTCGGCGATCCCGAGTTCTCCCCTTTGATTCCGCCCCGTTTGGAAATCTTGGGCCCCGGTGTGGTTTCGGGAGAGAAAAAAGTCGTTTGCCGGATATAACGCGATTGAGAGATGCGAAAATATCTTGGCGCTGCACCTTGGAAAGATAGAGAATTTTGCATACATGCTGCATCATGGATTGTATAGTCTCGTGCACGGAGTCCCTAGAGAAACCACAGTTTCTTATTGGGAGTGGGTCTCGATGTACTCCTTCGTCTTCCAGTTGGAGCTCTCCCGCTTCTACCTTTTCTTTGAAAATATGCTTTAGTCTGTTGCAATCACTGGTCGGGTGGTGAATGAATCTGTGGTAATGGAAGTACTTGGGGTTCGACATCTCAGCCTCAGTTGGTGGACGCCTGAGAGGTGGCAGTCAGATAACATCATCTTGAATTCATGCTTCTAGGAGGTCAATCACTTCCTCGATGGGAAACAGGAAATCGAAGGTATTTCCTTCGGTTTCATGATGATGCATGGGAGATTTAGTGGCGGTCTTCCGTGACGGGGTTTCCCGTTGCGCTGGTGCTTCACGTTTTGGCTGGTGGCCTATAGTTGGGGCCTTCCTTTTTCCTCTTTCGTTCACTATGTTCACGGAGGATGAGCCGGCATTAAATTGCTTGCTGGTTAGGCGTGTATTCCCGCGAGTTTCACGCATGTCTTCGAAGCGCCTAGTTCTTTCCACTAAAGCTGGTGCTGTTGTTGCGGATCGTCTAACGACTACATGTAGTTCGGAGAATGTTTGGAAGCGCAAGTTTTCTAGCAAGGCGTGGTAAATGGGAACCATACCATTGATGCACGCGTTCACCAGCTGATGCTCAGTCACGTTTGGGTCGTGACAGTCGAGCGCTTGAACCCTGAACCTTTTGAGAAAATCATTCGGATGTTCGTTATCCCACTGGTACATTCTTCCGAGGTCTGAGAAAGTAACTTGTTCAGACACAAAGAAGTACTACCTATAAAACGCGGTAACCATGCTACTCTAGTTGGGAATACTATTCGGCGGGATTCTGTTGTACCATGTATAAGCCCTTCCGATAAGTGATTTCGAGAACTTCCTTAGACGAAGAACATGATTATATTCATGTTTACCTAGGGATTCCAAGAAACGGGAGACATGCTAATGTGCATTCCCGGTACCATCGTACAGGGTGAATTGAGGAGAGGAGTACCCCCTTGGAAGAGGGATTCTTTGCATTTCGGATGGGTAAGGGGGTTGGTGTTGATGCATGTCCAAATCATTATTCTTGATTCGGTTGCGGAGAAATTGCTCCAGGTTTTCTCGCGTGATGAAGTTGGACGGCTGATTTCTTTCCAATGGGATTCTAGCACGAATCTCCTCGTCCGCGGAGGCGTGCTCCGCTGAGGTTCTAGCGTCGGGGTTGTTGGAGACGTTTCTAAACGACTCTGGAGGACGCGACTCACGGGGTGGCCGCTCTGTCAAGGTCTTCATAAAGACGAGTACTTCCTTCTATGTTCAAACCATATCTGTCTGGGCTCTGGCGAGCATTTCTATTCGTAGGCAAATTTCTCGTCAACGAAGGATTATGTGGAAGTGTTTCTTTAACAAGATCAATTTTCAGTGAAACTTTAGGCTTTTGGAAAGGAGGAGCTACGGAACGGAGGGGTTGGACATCCAGTGGCTTTGAACATTTTGACGAAGATTTATCAACATGACGATTAACATCTGTTGATGGTGGTTTTTAGGTTAAGGTTAAAATCGTAAAACACTAAACCCTAATAGACAGTGATGTCACAACATTTAAAGTAACAAACATTTACTAGGCACATTTACTGAAACCTTTAATGTGTCCCTAAATAATTACCGGGGTATCTTGTTCAAATTAGAGTTACAACAAGCCAAACCCTAATTCCCACGTGTCCCAAATGGAAATCATGCCAGCCACACCGACCATGCCAAGGCATGCCAACCATGCTAGCCGCACCTCTATGCCAATGGCAAATCATGCCAGCCACACCGACCGTGCCAAAGCATGCCAACCATGCTCGCCGCACCTCTGTGCCAATGGCAAATCATGCCAGCCACACCGACTGCGCCAAAGCATGCCAACCATGCTAGCCGCACCTCTGTGCCAATGGAAAATCATGCCAGCCACACCGAATGCGCCAAAGCATCCCAACCATGCTAGCCGCACCTCTGTGCCAATAGCAAATCATGCCAGCCACACCGACCGCACCAAAGCATGCCAACTATGCTCGCCGCACCTATGTGCCAATGGAAAATCATGCCAGCCACACCGACTGCGCCAAAGCATGCCAACCATGCTAGCCGCACCTCTGTGCCAATAGAAAATCATGCCATCCACACCGAATGCGCCAAAGCATCCCAACCATGCTAGCCGCACCTCTGTGCCAATAGCAAATCATGCCTGCCACACCGACCGCACCAAAGCATGCCAACTATGCTCGCCGCACCTATGTGCCAATGGAAAATCATGCCAGCCACGCCGACCGCGCCAAAGCATGCCAACAATGCTAGCCGCACCTCTGTGCCAATGGCAAATCATGCCAGACACACTGACCGCGCCAAAGCATGCCAACCATGCTAGCTGCACCTCCGTGCCAATGGCAAATAATGACAGCCACACCTACTGCGCCATGACAAACGCACCTCGCCATGGCCACATGTCGCCCCACCATACTGGCCTTCACTACGCGGCTATCAAAATGAAGGCATGCAACAATCAACGGTTGCTCTTCAATCCCCTGGCCATCTAAGGTTACCAAACGACCTTTGCCCCAAACCCCCTAGCTTGGTCACGTACCTAGCGCAAGCTAGTCACGCGATGCGCCCATGTCAAACCCTTGGCCCCACGTGCCAAGCCAAAACCGCACCTAGCCCAAGCTAGTCACGCCACATGCCTATGGCAAACCCTTGGCCCCACATGCCAAACCAAAACCGCACCTAGCCCAACCTAGTCACACCATGCGCCTATGGAAAACCCTTGGCCCCACATGCTAAGCCAAAATCGCACCTATCCCAAGATAGTCACGCCATGCGCCTATGGCAAGCCCTTGGCCCCACATGCCAAGCCAAAACCGCGCCTAGCCCAATCTAGTCACGCCATCCGCCTATGGCAAACCCTTGGCCGTACATGCCAAGTTAAAACCGCACCTTGCCAAATCTAGCCACGCCCAAGGAGAACCCTTGGCCCCACATGCCAAGCCAAACCAAACCTAGCCAAGCTAGCCGCCATGCCAAACGCACATTGCCTTGGCCCTAGCCATGCTAGTCACATCATTCCAAGCCAAACACCCTTGCCTTGGACCTAGCCACGCCATACTCCCATGGAAAACCCTTGTCCTTACATGCCAAGCCTAACCAAACCTAGTGAAGCTAGCTGTGCCATGCCAAACGCACTTTGCCTTGGCCCTAGCCATGCTAGTCACATCATGCCAAGCCAAACGCCCTTGCCTTGGCCCTAGCCACGCCATACGCCCATGGCAAACCCTTGGCCCTACATGCCAAGCCAAACTAAACCTAGCCAAGCTAGCCGCACTATGCCAAACGCACTTTTCCTTGGCCCTAGCCATGTCAATCACATCATGCCAAGCAAAACGCCCTTTCCTTGACCCTTGCCGCGCCACCCTGTTGGCATTCCCTACGCGGCAACCAAAACAATGGCGTGCAACAATCTATGATTCCCCTTCAAACCCAGGAGCAAATCCTAGCCATCCAAGGTTACCAGACGACACATGGTAACCTTTGGCCCGAAAACCTAAGTTTGGCCATGCCGAACCTTGCCATGCCAACGGCATGCCAACCTAGCCGCGCCACCACGTTGGCCCTCACTACGCGTGTGACGGACCGGAAAATTACGCCTTTGGCGCATTGCCCCGCAGGCCGTAACTCCCCCGGTGCGCCATGATGAAGCTACGATCCGGGCCTTTAAAGCTAGGAAAATGCACGTTCATTCGCCCTTGCAAGCATGCTCGTGGAGCATGATGCAGCTAACTTAGCTTCCACACCATTCCAACTTACCCTTGTTCCGCAAAAGGGTTTATTAAGAAAGCAAAAACTTGCTTAATACGGCAAAAACGACCTTTTGAGGCCCTAAACGATGGAATTTGGCTAAATTCTGGTGACCTTGTGGATCTATAGATCAACATGTCTTGATCTTTGGGCCGTTTCCCATCAAAATGGACTCCTCTTGTGCTAAATTACGACACTCGGGTTTTTCGCCTCCAGATAGGCTATAGCTTTCTTTTTGTAGCTTGATAGGAAGTAAGAGCATCCACTTGCTGGCATGCAACTAAGCCTCATCAAGTATGGCCACAATCATCTCTGGCGTCGAGCTATCGATCTTAGATGATATGAGGGGCCAGAATGTCGCAATCATCTCTGAATTAGATGATATGTGCGACAAAGTGCTGGACCGGCAATGCTTCAACTCATTGCGGCTGCCTATGTACCCTTCCCTACTCTAAAGGGATCAAGGACAGACCGTAGTTCATCACGAAGGGACAAGCAACTTATTCCAACTCGTTTGTTAGGCCGTGGCTAAGCAATAATGGAAATGGCCTAGTCCGTATAGGCCATTACGTCAGATTGCATCCAAGTGATGCATGTTTGGTCCGAAATATGGCATAATGATGCCTAAGCATCAAATGCCCTCTTCGCGAGGCTACGCAACTATAAATGAGCCTTACGCATCATTTATACTCTTCCGTCTAAGCTCTGAAGCTTACTTGGTGCATAGTCCGCATATGCACCATCAACCAACTACCCCTCCCTATATATGTCTTAATGGAATTTCTACAAGTATGAAAAGGGAACCAAAAATCTTTCATCAACTCCCCGTTTACTATTCATGGCCGTTGTCATGTATTTTTTCGATATCCGGCCATGTTGGCCGTACTCTGCCAACCCGATGTCCGGCCATGTTGGCCGTCCACTGCCAACCCGATATCCGGCCATGTTGGCCGTCCTCTTCCAACCCGATGTCCGGCCATGTTGGTCGTACGCTTCCAACCCGATGTCCGGCCATGTTGGCCGTACACTTCCAACCCGATGTCCGGCCATGTTGGCCGTAGACTTCCAACACATTGGCCAATGTTCCTTTTTCCAACACAACGGAAGCTTTGGATGAAGCTTCATCTCAGGCAATGGCGCTTCTTTTAGCATGCGTCATGCTAAAAACACAGGGTGTTACAATGCGGCTCCAAAACGAAGGCGTGCAACAATCAACGGTTGCCTTTCAAACCAATGAGCAAATCCTAGCCATCCAAAGTTACCAGACGAAACATGGTAACCTTTGGCTCGAAAACCTAAGTTTGGCCACGCCAAACCTTGCCATGCCAATGGCATGCCAACCTGTCCGCGCAACCACGTTGGCTCTCACTACGCGGCTACCAAAACGAAGGCCTGCAACAATCAACGGTTGCCTTTCAATCCGAGGAGCAAATCCTAGCCATCCAAGGTTAACAGACAACACATGGTAACCTTTGGCCCAAAAACCTAAGTTTGGCAACGCCAAACTTTGCCATGCCAACCTAGCCGCTCCACCACGTTGGCCCTCACTATGCGGCTACCAAAACGAAGGCGTGCAACGATCAACAGTTTCCCCTCCTCTCAAGATGTAAAATCTCGACCGTCGAAGGTCACCAGGCTGGCAAGTTTCCCGAGCTTGACTTGCCAAGCCACAATAACGTGTTACATGTTTTCCAACACATTCGAGACATCAGCACAAGCTGGGGGACCCTCTTTGGGTATTGGTTTGGCGGTCTACAGCGTGCGGCGTACACTACGCCTGTCATATGGAAGTGTCATAAGGGTGAGGCCGTTAGTAAATACGGGAAGTTATGCGTGAAACGTTCATGGGACATAAAGCACATACGTTAACGACTTTATGGGACATCAATCCCATAACGTTAGCATTTTTATGAAAACCAGTTTCATGCGTACCACTTTATGGAACATTAATTCCATGCATACGGTTATCACCTCCTCCCATTTACTTCCCCACTCCTTAATGAGACCAGGATACGTTTTTACTCCGACTTGTATAAATAGGTCTTACCTATTTCTATTGGACAACAAGTTCATACGGGGGATACAACACTCAAAAATATTTACTTTCTAGCTCACCTTGTTAGCTCTCTCACTTTTCTGATAAAAAGTCGTAGTAACCCAACTACTCTTACAGAATCAACTATTCTGGTCTCACCACTTTCCTTGTTTCCCTCCCCAAAACCAACCCATTCTCCTCCACTTTGTGATCGAAGCAAGTCTAGAACGACCATTTCTTGGTTTAGGCCGGATTTGTACAGATTGATCTCTCGAATATAAAGTACTCCCTTGCACTACATTGTTTAGGGTTTAAATTGGACGACAACAATCTCTCGGGCAACAAATATTTCATTCAACGGTGTTAGCAGCAGCAACCTCAACATCCCATCCCGAAGCAACCACAGCAGCAACAGTGTCCGCTTCGACGACCGGTTCAGCATACGCCACCATGACCCCTCCAATATTGCCAACGACACCTTTGGCGTCAACTCCAAAGGATACTTCGGTCCCGTCAGACGCTCCCTCGAAGGTTTTCTCATTGACCCTTCGAAAAAGGTTTTTTTGATTCATCCGCATCAAAGTCAAGAACCATGGCGCTTGCCTCCAAAGCTTCACAGGCTCGATTTTTCGTTTCCCCGACCTAGAAGCAGTTTGATCCGCCCTATAACTGGACCGAGGAAAGGTTTTGCCGCACTGGAACTTCTCAACATGCCAAGGTTCTACCTCATTTTCTCGTCCCTCCTCCATGTTCACCGAACCCAAGAAAGTCCGAACACGCGCCTGCACTTCATGGAGATAGATGGAAGGGAGGTCCTTGATGATGTCACCAGCTTCATGAAACAGAGATTCGATTCTAGAAATAATTATGGCTGGTGAGAAAGCGTGGAAGAACGTGCTCGAGGCACACTAGATCGTGTTTTTCTTTCCCACCGCCAACGCTAAGCTTCGGAAGCAAAACCGCAACATAACCAAAGAAGAAAGAGTATCGCTTCTCCTCTTTTGGTTGGCGTAACATTTTGGTTTGAAGAGAAGAAAAACTTCCTGGTCAAGCCAAATAAGGAGAGAGGCAACCAAGCCCTTGAGGAAAATCACCAAGCAATCCATGCCATGTCTCATCCTCATCGCTACTGGTCATCTCTGCATGTCACACCCCACCAAACCGCGCCTTGTCATAGTCACGCCGGGCCAAGCCATCACTCAATTTCCGCAGCCCCACCACGTCTAGCCGTCCGTGTACGTCTCGTCTTGCCAAGGCCACACTATGCCAAGCAGCCTACTCCACTGTCGTGACCCTAACATCCACGCGTGTTTTCCTCACCAAGACCACGCCACCTCTTGGCCCCTTGAGCCAAGCCGTCCACTTGCGTCGCCTTCCAAGACCGCGCCCCCTTTGCCTTGGAGATGTATGACCAGACGAAGCTGGTAAATTTCATCTCACTACTCCACGGTCTGCATTCCCAGTACAACTTACGCAGGGCCGCCAACACGGGAATCCAAAACTCTCTTTACCACTCAAAAAGGTCAGTCGAATTCTCCGACCATCTCTGCGATGATTTACACCTCGATTCCGTCCTTGTCTGTCACCATCATATGCTTACCTCGCAAAAAGGCACATGTTCCGAGCTAAGAAGGGGACTTAATGATGATGGTGGTGTTTAGCTTAAGGTTAAAATCGTAAACACTAAACCCTAACAGACAGTGATGTCACAACATTTAAAGTAACAAGCATTTACTAGGCATGTTTACTAAAACCTTTAATGTGTCCTTAAATAATTACCGGGGTATCTTTTTCAAATTAGGGTTACGACAAGCTAAACCCTAATTCCCACGTGTGCCAAATAACAAATCATGCCAGCCACACCGACCGCGCCAAGGCATGCCAACCATGCTAGCCGCACCTTTGTGCCAATGGCAAATCATGACAGCCACACCGACAGCGCCAAAGCATGCCAGCCATGCTCGTCGCACCTCTGTACCAATGGAAAATCATGCCAGCCACACTGACCGCGCCAAAGCATGCCAACCATTCTAGCCGCACCTCTATGCCAATGGCAAATCATGCCAGCCACACCGGCTGCGCCAAAGCATGCCAACCATGCTGGACGCACCTCTATGCCAATGGAAAATCATTCCAGCCACACCGACCGTGCCAAAGCATGCCCACCATGCTCGCCGCACCTCTGTGCCAATGGAAAATCATGTCAGCCACACCAATCGTGCCAAAGCATGCCAACAATGCTAGCCGCACCTCTGTGCTAATGGCAAATCATACCAGCCACACTGACCGCGCCAAAGCATGCGAACCATGCTAGCTGCACCTCCGTGCCAATGGAAAATACTGCCAGCCACACCTACTGCGCCATGCCAAACGCACCTCTCCATGGTCCCATGCCGCGCCACCATACTGGCCTTCACTACGCGTCTATCAAAACGAAGGAGTGCAACAATCAATGCTTGCCCTTCAATCCCAGGAGCAAATCCTTGTCGTCTAAGGTTACCAAACGACCTTTGCCCCAATACCCTAGCTTGGTCACGCACCTAGCCCAAGCTAGTCACGCCATACGCCCATGGGAAACTCTTGGCCCCATGTGCCAAGCCAAATCCGCGCCTATCCCAATCTAGTCACGCCATACTCCCATGGCAAACCCTTGGCCCAAAATGCCAAAACAAAACCGCACCTAGCCTAAGCTAGCCGCGCCATGCCAAACGCACTTTGCCTTGGCCCTATCCATGCTAGTCACATCATTCCAAGCCAAATGCTCTTGCCTTGGCCCTATCCATGCCATACGCCCATGGAAAACCCTTGGCACTACATGCCAAGCCAAGGCAAACCTAGCCAAGCTGACGCACCATGCCAAATTGCACTTTTCCTTGGCACTAGGCGCGCCACCCTGTTGGCCTTCCCTACGCGGCCACCAAAACGAAGTCGCACAACAATAAATGGTTGCCCTTCAAACCCAAGAGCAAATCCTAGCCATCCAAGGTTACCAGACGACACATGGTAACCTTTGGCCCGAAAACCTAAGTTTGGCCACGCTAAACCTTGCCATGCCAACGACATGCCAACCTAGCCGCGCCACCACGTTGGCCCTCACTACGCGGCTACCAAAACGAAGCGTGCAACAATCAACGGTTTCCCTTCAAACCCGTGAGCAAATCCTACCCATCCAAGGTTACCAGACGACACATGGTAACCTTTGGCCCGAAAACCTAAGTTTGGCCACGCCAAACCTTGCCATGCCAACGGCATGCCAACCTAGCCGCGGCTACCAAAACGAAGGCCTTCAATCAACAATCATCCAAGTTTACCAGGCGGACATGCCCTTCAAAACCCCACGCCAAACCTTGCCATGATGCAAATCCTAGCCATCCAAGGTTACCCTTCAAACCCAGGGCAAATCCTATCCATCCAGACATGGTAACCTTTGTCCATGCCAACCTAGCCAAACCTAAGTTTGGCCAACAATCAATGGTTTCCATTCAAAACCTTGCCATGGTAACCTTTGTCCCGAAAACCTAAGACAAACCCATGCCAACCTAGCCGCGCCACCACGTTGGCCCTCACTACGCGACTACCAAAACGAAGGCGTACAACAATCAACGGTTTCCCTTCAAACCCAGGAGCAAATCCTAGCCATCCAAGGTTACCAGACGATACATGGTAACCTTAGGCCTGAAAACCTAAGTTTGGCCACGGCATGCCAACCTAGCCACACCACCACGTTGGCCCTCACTACGCGGCTACCAAAACGAAGGCGTGCAACAATCAATGATTTCCATTCAAACCCAGGAGCAAATCCTAGCCATCCAAGGTTACCAGACGACACATGGTAACCTTTGGCCCGAAAACCTAAGTTTGGCCACGCCAAACCTTGGCATGCTAACCTATCCGCGCCACCACGTTGGCCCCCAGTACGCGGCTACCAAAACGAAGGCCTGCAACAATCAACGGTTGCCCTTCAATCCCAGGAGAAAATCCTAGCCATCCAAGGTTACCAGACGAGACATGGTAACCTTTGGCCCGAAAACCTAAGTTTGGCCACGCCAAACCTTGCCATGCCAACGGAATGCCAATCTAACCGCGCCACCACATTGGCCCTCACTACGCGGCTACCAAAACGAAGGCGTGCAACGATCAACGGTTGCCCATCCTCTCAAGATGCAAAATCTCGACCGTCGAAGGTCACCAGGCTGGCAAGATTCCCGAGCTTGACTTGCCAAGCCACAACAATGTGCTACATGTTTTCCAAAACATTCGAAACATCAAAACAAGCTGGGGATCCTCTTTGGGTATTGGTTTGGCGGTCTACAATGTGCAGCATACACTACGCCCGTCATAAGGAAGTGTCATAAGGGTGAGGCGGTTAGTAAATACGGAAAGTTATGTGTGAAGCGTTTGTGGGATATAAAGCACATGCGTTAACGACTTTATGGGACATCAATCCCATAATGTTAGCAGTTTCATGAAAACCAGTTTCATGCGTTAACCACTTTATGGAATATCAATTCCATGCATACGGTTATCACCTCCTCCCATTTACTTCCCCACCCCTTAATGAGACCAGGGTACGTTTTTACTTCGACTTGTATAAATAAGTCTTACCTATTTCCATTGGACAACAAGTTCATACGGGGGATACAACACTCAGAAATATTTACTTGCTATCTCACCTTGTTAGCTCTCTCACTTTTCTGATAACAAGTCGTACTAACCCAACTACTCTTCTAGAATCAACTATTCTGGTCTCACCACTTTCCTTGCTTCCCTCCCCAAAAGCAACCCACTCTCCTCCACTTTGTGATCGAAGCAAGTATGGAACGACCATTTCTTGGTTTAGGCCGGACTTGTACAGATTGATCTCTTGAATCTAAAGTACTCCCTTGCAGTACGTTGTTTAGGGTTTAAATTGTTTCTCACCTGCGCACCCGCAATTACCGAAATCAGCATAAACCATTTTCACCTCCAAACAACAGCGTAAACGATGATTTGACTATGAAGTTCTGAACGGACCACCCCCTGGCGGAGATGCATCGGGACTTCTAGTGGGAGGAGACCTATAAGGACTTGGTGGCGGAGTTCTATAAGGGATTCGATCGCAGTCAGCCATACCTACAAGGTGCACGGAAAGAAATCGAAGATCAAAAACTGAACCCTACAAAGAACGAAAAACTTGATTAAAATCAATCAGATTGTACCGAAAACATCATCATGTCAAAAACATAGAAGAATTAAAAGAGATAACAAGGGCGGACGACCCCAAATTTTGTGACAAAGAACGGGGGAAAGTATTTATAATTTAGTATAAATTGTTCTTCATCACAAAACCTAGGATCATCAAACAAGAAGTAACAATAGAAGAAAGAAAAACACAAGAAGAACTACTTACCAGTAACCGTAGCAGGTAAAAGACCAGGAAGCATCCGCGGCAAGAGATATCAAAGAAAACCTCGTCAAAACAAATTTAGGACAGAGAACAAATAACTGCAGCAGTTAAGAACAACAAAACAAAATAAGGAAGAGTAATCGCTCCCAGGATAATAATAAAGAAGACAGGGAATGAAGAAGAGAGAGAATGAAGAAGAAAATGAGAAGGAAAAAAAGTTATTATGCCCTGACCTCTTCACCTACTTATAACCACAATAAATAAAAGGAAAACTGCTCCGAAAATCGAGAGGAATAATATGATACGAGTGGGGAACGTGCCCGAAAATCTAGGGGGAGTCATTGCGGAGAGATGGAGAGGCTGTGAAGACAGTTTTTATCTAGCTTTGACCAATTTCCAACTCAGAAGAAAAAGGGCAAATTGTGTACACATAATCAATAATACACCATGTTTCATGAAGAAGATCGAAACAATGATGTTACATTATGACACCTAAGGGGAAATCATCATCTTCGTCTGCCACGTTCACATCCTCATGCAAGATCCAACGACGACAAAGTGAGGAGCACCAGATGAAGGAACCACCACAGAGCACCATAGAATACCTAAAAGTTAACTTTCCATCTGTTGATGGTGGTTTTTAAACAAGGGGTAAAATCGTGAAACCCCACGACCTAGTGTTACCCGCAACACATTAACTAAGAGCATTTAACTCAGGTGTAAATAATTAATCGGGTATTTTTTCAAAATACCAGATTAGGGTTTTTCAACACAGAACACTAATTCCAAAACCAAGCCGCATATTGCGCACCATGGCAACAATGCCAAACCAAGCCGCACCCTGCGCACCATGGAAACAATGCCAAACCAAGCCGCATATCGCACCATGGCAACAATGCCAAACCAAGCCGCATCTTTGCGCACCATGGCAACAATGCCAAACCAAGCCGCACCTGCGCACCATGGAAACAATGCCAAACCAAGCCGCATATCTGCGCACCATGGCAACAATGCCAAACCAAGCCGCATCTTTGCCCATGGCAACAATGCCAAACCAAGCGCACCATGGCAACAATGCCAAACCAAGCCGCATCCACACGCACCATGGCAACAATGCCAAACCAAACAATGCCGCACCCTGCGCACCATGGCAACAAGGCCAAACCAAGGCCCGCCATTGGCACATGCCAACATGCGCACCATGTTTCCAAACCGCCCTTTGGCCCACGCCAAATATAGCGCCCTAGGCTTGCAAGACTTGCAACTAGGTCAACATGGCCATTGGAACATGCCACGTTCCATCATGGCCAAACATGACTTTGGCCCACAAATATAGCGTAGGCTTGCAAGACTTGCAACTAGGTCAAAGCCATATTTCCAAGCCGCCATGCCTTTTTGGCCCACGCCAAATATAGCGCCCTAGGCTTGCAAGACTTGCAACTAGGTCAACATGGCCGTGCGTGCCATTGGCACATGCCAACACGTACCACAAGCCATATTTCCAAGCCGCTATGCCTTTGGCCCACGCCAAATATAGCGCCCTAGGCTTGCTAGAATTGCAACTAGGTCAACATGGCCGTACGTGCCATTGGCACCTGCCAACATGTACCGCAAGCCATGTTTCCAAACCGCTATGCCTTTGGCCCACGCCAAATATAGCACCCTTGGCTTGCAATACTTGCAACTAGGTCAACATGGCCGTACGTGCCATTGGCACATGCCAACATGTACCGCAAGCCATGTTTCCAAACCGCTATGCCTTTGGCCCACGCCAAATATAGCGCCCTAGGCTTTCAAGACTTGCAACTAGGTCAACATGGCCGTACGTGCCATTGGAACATGCCAACACGTATCGCAAGTCATGTTTCCAAACCGCTATGCCTTTGGCCCACGCCAAATATAGCGCCCTAAGCTTGCAAGACCTTCAACTAGGTGAACATGGCCGTACGTGCCATTGGCACATGCCAACACGTATCGCAAGCCATGTTTCCAAGCCGCTATGCCTTTGGCACACGCCAAATATAGCGCCCTAGGCTTGCAAGACTTGCAACTAGGTCAACATGGCCGTACGTGCCATTGGAACATGCCAACATGCTCGCTGGTAGCTTTTCTACCAAGGCCACAGCCCTAACGGCCACGCATGCCCTTGGCACATGCCAAACACACACGCTGGTAGCCTAACTTGCAAACCGTGCAACCTACCACCAAGGCATTCCGCAAATGCCGATGGCACATGCCACACACGCCACTAGCAGCTCTGGCATTACCACTTACGCTCGAGGTGCAACTCGCAACGAAGGCATTCCGCACATGCCATTGGCACATGCCACATGCGTCCCTAGCAGCACCACTTGCACTCAAGATGCAACCAACACTCGAGACATCAACACAAACTGGGGGATGCTTTTTAGGGTTTTGGTTTGGCGGTCACAACATGCAGCGTACCCTACGCTCACATTAAGAAAGCGTGAAAAGGAATAAAGCGGTCAAATAAAAGAGGAAATAATGGTGAAAACGTTTTCACCCATTAACACCATGCGGTTACCACCTCCTCCCATTGTTTCACCCTTTACTCTCTTCCTTCATGAGGCCGAGTACGTTTCAATCTCGACTTGTATAAATAGGTCTTACCTATTTCCACCAGACAACAAGTCTCGGTCAGGAGAAAAAGACTACACTCTCAGAAAGGCAACTTTGCAAGCTCTCCCAAAAGCTTTCATCTCTTGCAAGCTTCCCAAGCTTCTACTTTCTCGATACAAGTCGAGACGCTACTCTCCTAGAATTATTCTCGGTCTCAACACCTTTCTTTGCTTCCCTCCCCAAATCAACCCTTCTCCTCCACTTTGTGACCGAAGCAAGTCTGGAACAACCATTTCTTGGTTTAGGCCGGACTTGTAAAGATTGATCTCTCGAATCTATAAAGTGCTCACGTGCAGCACATTTGTTTAGGGTTTGAACCAGTTTCTCACTCACCTACCTAATTACCGAAATCGGCGAAACGATTTTTACCCATAAACAATTGGTGACCACGGTGGGAGGATCGATCTATCGGCTACAATATCGACCTGTCGATCTCGTTCTTCGACCCGGATGTGAAGATGGTAGGGGAAGGCGACTCAATCCGACTCAACTACCGAGACGACCGGTTAATAGTTGTAAAAACTACACAAGAAAACTGGGGACTTGCTTGAAGATGCTATTACTCAATCCACAGGGACTCGTTTGATAGACAAATTATTGTGTCTGAATTGTCCTCATTGTCTCTATTGTTGGTCTCGATTTTTGTGCTAATTTTGGTGTTTTTATGTGTGTGTAGGTGTTTTTGGAGAAATACACTTGTGCGGAAAAAGTTGCTCAAAAAGTGTTATTTGGACCCCGGGAGAAAAGTGATAAAGGCACCCTCAATTTGGATAAGGGCACCCTGTGGCACCCCAGCTGATAAAGGCGCCCCTGTTTTGGATCGGGGCACTTCATCCTCTTCATTTCAAAAATCAGTTTTGGCGGGAACTCATGCAAACTCACTAGCAGATTTTTGTTTGGATTTTTGGACGTGTTATAGGGAGATTAAATGGCTGAAAATTTGTGGGATTGTTCCTGGGACTTGTATAAAGCTATTACAAGTGTTTTGGTCGATCAAATTTGGCTGAAAAATCCGTGAGAAGAAATCAGAGCAATACGTTCGTGGCGGAGTTTTCACGGGATTGTACGTGTCGATGAGATTCTACGTGGGTAGCGGCGTGTTTTATGTTATCTCGGAAGAGTAATGAATGTGTAGAAGCATGCTTGCGGAGAAAACAAATATGAGGAATTAAACACAGGAAGAAAATATTCTTGGAATATTTTCTTTCAATGCCGACTAAAGAGAATTATTCTGGAGTTAATGGCGAGATATTTTGTCGCTGTTGTGTATAAAAAGGTTTTCTGGGACTAAAGAGAATTATTCTGGAGTTAATGGCGAGATATTTTGTCGCTGTTGTGTATAAAAGAGTTTGGGGAGACAACAGAGGCTCAGGAGCGAAGAACAAAAATTGCAGAGAAGTTCTCTGCTGCTGCTGCTGAAGAAGAAGAACACGAAGAACTTTATGCTGCTAAGGACAGTCTCATAAAAACGCTGCAATATTACGACACAGAGGCGGTCTTAAATCGAGCAGACTTATATTTTGCAGCAGTTTTCATATATCTTTTTTTGTAACAGCATTGTAACAGCTTTTTGTAACACTTATACAACGTTGCGAACTGTCTGAGTCATTAGTTTTCTCTTGTTTTTCACCCTTTTGAGATATGAACACCTATTTTGAGCACGTGAATAATATGAGGAGCTAAACCCCAACACTGGGACAACGGAGGAAGCTAATTTTCATGCATGTGGTAATTCTACTTAATTCTTTTATGACTTTTTGCACTATTCTCAATTGATTTATGATTTTTCTTGATTATTTGTGATTTCGTTTGATGGTGTATGCTTAGTCTAAGAACTTTTGATACATCATGCTTGTGATTTACATCTAATACTTTATAAAATCTACTTTGGCAAAGAATTAAGAGTCGATGTTTGTTATTTTAAGAGCTAGAATTGTATGGAATTAATAGATGAACCACATGAATACGAGAATTAGTGGAATCCACGAGTCCCGAGTATTCTCTCGATATTTGTGACAATATCTTTGTATATATTTTTATTTTATTTTCTTTTATTAATTCTTAAAATCAATCCCATCAAGTCCGAGTGAATGACAACCCTACTACCACTTTCTACAACATCATTGAAAATAACCATTACTCGCCGAAGATGCTACCAGCGATTGGGGACTTGCTGGCGATGCTACCAGCAAAACCGCCAACAAAAAACCGCCTTTTACATGGAGAGGGGCGTGTTCACAAAACCTATGAAGTGACTAAATTCAGACTGGGCAAGATATACAATCTATTTTTAGGTTCTTAGTAAAACCGTCATACTACTGAGTCTTGTGCCTATTGCTAGCACACACTTTCATAAAAGCAATATTCCTTTCCCAAAACATAATCAGAGTCATATTATCAAAACGATTCATCCCGAAATAATCCAATACCCTAAAAAGCTACCACTGCCTATCAAAGGTCAAGTTTTGAACCCAGGACATCCAATATGTCTTTCAAAAAAAAAACCTAAATGAAAGTTTAACGGAGAAACGTTCAAGGAAAATCATCCAACAGAAGTCTGCTCTTCTTGGAGAAAGTCAACTTCGCATCTTCAAGAGCCGCTCTCTTCATAGTCAACAGCTTGGAAAGCTTTTCGAGTTCCATCTCCTGTCGTGCAATCTCCTCGGCGGAAAGGCTTTCGATTGCTGCATCTTTCAACTTTTGGATCTCGGCAAGGCCTTCGACAAACCACGAAGTGTTGAACTTCTTTTCTACGCACACGTCGCGATGGTGCTCCCAGTCGGCAATAACGTCTTCAGAAACGGTGTGACCAGTCACCTCACGCATATCCTCGATGGAAGATAAAGCCTCTTCCACACGCTTAACCAGCGCAAATCGACTAGTGACTTTCTTGGTTGTAGGCATATGTCCGTGCTTCTCCCAGATTCTAGTGTACAACGCCTCATGCTTAGTCGGCACGCTGAAGCCGCCAACCAGCACATGACCTGGATAAGGAACCAAGTACGGGGGATCAAAAATGGCGCCTGCACCTGGCCTCACTACTCGCAGAGGGTCTTCTTCCATGTCTACGACAGCAACCATCAGAGAATCATCCACCGTTTGAACCACATCCGTGCCCGGAAATTGGTTAACACCCATCTCCAAGTCACCAACGGTGGTCACCAAAGGCAAGTTTTCGTGCGGCTCTACCCCAGAATCATCCTCGGAACCGGATTCCTCCTGCGAACTTGAGTCAGATATTTCCCAAAAGAGGAAACAAAAGAAGAAAGAAAAGAAGTGCGAAACTCACCGAACCACTTCCCGAAACAGAACCAGTGCTGCCGGAGGAATCACTTTCACTTGTTGAACCATCTTCTCTCTCTGACTCATCATCGCTATGAGAAGGCTCAATACTACTGGAGTTCTTTGAAGAAATTGTCGTCTCTGGCAACGTGCAAGAGCAGCGAAAGCATTAACACTACCGAAGCCCTGAAGGAAACAAGACACATGTTCTCAGCCGAAATTCACGTGTTTTGAGACAAACCAATGAAGAGGCGACACATACCTGGTTATTGGAAGAACTGAAAGACACAACAGCCGTGGGAGGATCTTGTGAAACCGTCCGGAACCCGCCAACACGATTCTTCGTTCTCCGTTCCTTGGCCCGAGGACTTTCCGAATTGCTAGGCAACTTTCGCTTGGGATCTCTCAACATTGGATACTCCTTCAAAACTGCTGGGGAAGGTTTGCAACGAACGTTTTCCACCACGTTATTCACAAAATCTCGGATCATAATAAACTCGTCGCACCAAAACTCATTATAGCCGAAGGTCGTCGAAGTTACTCTTCCCATTTGAAAGAAGGGAAGACGGATACCCGGCTTAAGGGCACTGGCGTCAAGGGAGACACGCAATGAATCCTTAGGGATCACCGGCCGGTAAACAAGAGGCACCCCTTGATCGAAACCCATGTGACGAGCAGCACGGTCAATATTGTTAGCAGCTATCTGGAAAGACCCCACGAAGAAAGACGGTATATAACCGGGCAAGCAGCTTTGAATGAATAAGTTTTCACCAACGCTCAAATCGTCATCAGAAGACAAAGACATGAGCGGAGCAGAAGCAAAGGTGTCATTTGGGTCACTGACCTATGGACCGGCCCCCATGGACGAAAATTGATTTCATGCAAATTATCAAGAAGACTAACCAAGCTCACGCCAACTCTTGGATGCCTGTTCACCCATCGAAGAATTCGAGAGCCCCCCCAACTCACGGGAAGCGAAGGCAGCGGTTTCGGAGCATACTTCTCGAAGTGCTCCCATAGCCAGACTTGCAGAAAAGCAACGTGCACATATGAATCCACTTTCATGAAACCATTCGAAACTTGCATGTTTGCAACTAGGTGATCCAGATGCACATACAGGGAACCAAGGAACAGCTTGCCAATGGGAAGAACTTCACCCTTTGCCAACTTCACAGCAATCGCTAACAACTCCGGTCTTATTCCTTTCTTGCCAGAACCGTCATCAAAAATGTCTCTGGACAACCAGAGAGCCAAAAATGCCTCGACATGAAGATCACTGCTTTTCTGTTCAGGCTTCAGCTCGTCCGGAAACCATTGAGATATCCACCAACCGTAAGGGCACCTTTCATCCTCTTTCCGGCAGAATCCTTGACTTCGCAATGGAGTCTTTCCGAGCAAAATTCCCAACTTAGCGGCCAGGTCATCCCGCATCTTCGCCTCACTTTCGATAATTGGATTTTAAGATTCCCGATTCTAAGATTCAAAGAAGAGAGCAACACTCTCCAAGGAGAAAGTTATCTCGCCCCATCTACATATGATTGTATGGGTGTCCGAACACCATCCGGAGATGAAAGCAACCAAGCCTGGGATATCCTTCCTAATGCTGGAGATTTCTCAAGTCTCGACAGCATCAATGACCTGCGCTCGAGTCAAGTTGGTATTTATATGCTCCTTGCTCACCATGAACTCAACCCATATATCAAAAGAACGCAATGGGCTTTGGCACATCCTAAAATCAATGTTGGAAGAGGAATATACCCCTTTATGAAGACAGAACCGTATGGTGTTCTCTGGGCAAACCGAACGTGTCTTCTTTTCATCTTCACCACCGGTTAACAAAGTCGGCACGAAACCTGGGTGATTTTTCCGAACAGAGACAAGTTTTTTGGCGAAGAAGTCGTCATCCGTGTTTGGTTTGGAATTATGGACATCCTTCGACGAGGCGAAATTTTGTTCAGGTAACATCTTGTCGGATTTCTTAATAACAACTTAGTAGGAAGATATCTGCACACAAAAAGAAAAGCAAAATTACCTCCCTGACACATAAACGCGCCCGACAAAAGGAAAACCCGAAATACAAAAAAAAAAAAAAAAAGGGGGGGAGGGCGTATTCTCTACGGGATTCAAAACTGCACACAAAGTATTTTCTTCGGGTTTAAGACTATATGCGCAGTATTTTCTTCGGGTTCAAAACTATGTACGCGGTATTTCATACGGATTCAAGAGTGTCTACAGTATCCTTCTTTGGGTTCAGAATTATATACGGAGCATTCTCTACGGGTTCAAAATACACACGCAGTATTTTCTCCAGGGTTCAAATATTTCTTTCAGGACCGAAAATTCATATATGCAATATTTCCTACGGGTTCAAACAATATATGCAGTATTTCCCTTGGTTGCATCCATACGATATTTTCTACAGGAGGCACGCCAAGAAATCATATGCAAGAATTGTGGAAGCGCCTACTCTTAAGGTTTACACCTACGTAAAAAAAAAAAAAAAAAAAAAAGGGAGAGAAGTACTGGAAGACATACCTGGAAGCCGGTTTCTCTTTGCCGCTAGTATGAAAAAAGATTCAGGATGGGGAGAAAGGGGCTTTATATATATATAAATAGGCGTGAAGACTTTGAAATAGGGAAGGATTTCCCTTTTACCAAAATCACACGTGTAAGAAACGGGCCCACGAAGGGTGCGACTTCCCAATGTCGCCCAAGTCACGCCCGCAAGCACGGCTTCCAAGTTGCGCCGGCCCCACCAATTGCGCCGACTTCCCAATGTCGCCCAAGTCACGCCCGCAAGCACGGTTTCCAAGTTGCGCCGGCCCCACCAATTGCGCCGACTTCCCAATGTCGCCCAAGTCACGCCAGCAAGCACGCACGGTTTCTACACTTTGCGCCGGTCCCACCAGCTAGCACACTCAGTTTCCCAATTCACGCCAACTTCCCAACGTCGCCCAGCTGCACCGGCCCCACCAATTGTGCCAGCCTCCCGATTTGTGCAAAACTACCAGAGGCAAGGATTCCAAATCCTATTTATAAAAGGTCAGACAAGCCTCCTTCAATTTTCTTTACGTTTTGCTGTTAATAGTTTGTCACCATCTTATGCTTACCTCGCAACAAAGCCCCTGTTCCGAACTAAGCAGGGGACTTAATGTTGATGGTGGTTTTTAAAAAAGGGGTAAAATCGTGAAACCCCACGACCTAATGTTACCCGCAACACATTAACTAAGAACATTTAACTCAGGTGTAAATAATTAATAGGGGTATTTTTTCAAAATACCAGATTAGGGTTTTTCAACACAGAACACTAATTCCAAAACCAAGCCGCATATTGCGCACCATGGCAACAATGCCAAACCAAGCCGCACCCTGCGCACCATGGAAACAATGCCAAACCAAGCCGCATACTGCGCACCATGGCAACAATGCCAAACCAAGCCGCATGTTGCGCACCATGGCAACAATGCCAAACCAAGCCGCACCACTGCGCACCATGGCAACAATGCCAAACCAAGCCGCATCTCATGCACCATGGCAACAATGCCAAACCAAGCCGCATATCTGCGCACCATGGCAACAATGCCAAACCAAGCCGCATCTTTTGCGCACCATGGCAACAATGCCAAACCAAGCCGCACCCTGCGCACCATGGCAACAATGCCAAACCAAGCAGCACCCTGCGCACCATGGCAGCAATGCCAAACCAAGCCGCACACTGCCCACCATGGCCGTACGTGCCATTGGCACATGCCAACACGTACCACAAGCCATATTTCCAAGCCGCTATGCCATTGGCCCATGCCAAATATAGCGCCCTAGGCTTGCAAGACTTGCAACTAGGTCAACATGGCCGTACGTGCCATTGGCACATGCCAACACGTACCGCAAGCCATATTTCCAAGCCGCTATGCTATTGGCCCACGCCAAATATAGCGCCCTAGGCTTGCAAGACTTGCAACTAGGTCAACATGGCCGTACGTGCCATTGGCACATGCCAACACGTACCGCAAGCCATATTTCCAAGCCGCTATGCGTTTGGCCCACGCCAAATATAGCGCCCTAGGCTTGCAAGACTTGCAACTAGGTCAACATGGCCGTACGTGCCATTGGCACATGCCAACACGTACCGCAAGCCATATTTCCAAGCCGCTATGCCATTGGCCCACGCCAAATATAGCGCCCTAGGCTCGCAAGACTTGCAACTAGGTCAACATGGCCGTACGTGCGATTGGCACATGCCAACATGTACCGCAAGCCATATTTCCAAGCCGCTATGCCTTTGGCCCACGCCAAATATAGCGCCCTAGGCTTGCAAGACTTGCAACTAGGTCAACATGGTCGTACGTGCCATTGGCACATGACAACACGTACCACAAGCCATATTTCCAAGCCGCTATGCCATTGGCCCATGCCAAATATAGCGCCCTAGGCAAGCAACACTTGCAACTAGGTCAACATGGCCGTACGTGCCATTGGCACATGCCAACACGTACCGCAAGCCATATTTCTAAGCCGCTATGCCTTTGGCCCACGCCAAATATAGCGCCCTAGGCTTGCAAGACTTGCAACTAGGTCAACATGGCCGTACGTGCCATTGGCACATGCCAACACGTACCACAAGCCATATTTCCAAGCCGCTATGCCTTTGGCCCACGCCAAATATAGCGCCCTAGGCTTGCAAGACTTGCAACTAGGTCAACATGGCCGTATGTGCCATTGGCACATGCCAACACGTACCACAAGCCATATTTCCAAACCGCTATGCCTTTGGACCATGCCAAATATAGCGCCCTAGGCTTGCAAGACTTGCAACTAGGTCAACATGGCCGTACGTGCCATTGGCACATGCCAACATGTACCGCAAGCCATGTTTCCAAACCGCTATGCCTTTGGCCCACGCCAAATATAGCGCCCTAGGCTTGCAAGACTTGCAACTAGGTCAACATGGCCGTACGTGCCATTGGCACATGCCAACACGTATCGCAAGCCATGTTTCCAAACTGCTATGCCTTTGGCCCACGCCAAATATAGCGCCCTAGGCTTGCAAGACTTGCAACTAGGTCAACATGGCCGTACGTGCCATTGGAACATGCCAACACGTATCGCAAGCCATGTTTCCAAGCCGCTATGCCTTTGGCACACGCCAAATATAGCGCCCTAGGCTTGCAAGACTTGCAACTAGGTCAACATGGCCATACATGCCATTGGCACATGCCAACATGCTCGCTGGTAGCTTTTCTACCAAGGCCACAGCCCTAACGGCCACGCATGCCCTTGGCACATGCCAAACACACACGCTGGTAGCCTAACTTGCAAACGGTGTAACCTACCACCAAGGCATTCCGCACATGCCGATGGCACATGCCACACACGCCACTAACAGCTCTGGCATTACCACTTACGCTCGAGGTGCAACTCGCAACGAAGGCATTCCGCACATGCCACATGCGTCCCTAGCAGCACCACTTGCACTCAAGATGCAACCAACAATCGAGACATCAACACAAACTGGGGGATGCTTTTTAGGGTTTCGGTTTGGCGGTCACAGCATGCAGCGTACACTACGCTCACATTAAGAAAGCGTGAAAACGAATGAAGCGGTCAAATAAAAGAGGAAATAATGGTGAAAACGTTTTCACCCATTAACACCATGCGGTTACCACCTCCTCCCATTATTTCACCCTTTACTCTCTTCCTTCATGAGGCCAGGGTACGTTTCAATCTCGACTTGTATAAATAGGACTTACCTATTTCCACCAGACAACAAGTCTCGGTCAGGAGAAAAATACTACACTCTCAGAAAGGCAACTTTGCAAGCTCTCCCAAAAGCTTTCATCTCTTGCAAGCTTCCCAAGCTTCTACTTTATGATACAAGTCGAGACGCTACTCTCCTAGAATTATTCTGGTCTCAACACCTTTCTTTGCTTCCCTCCCCAAATCAACCCTTCTCCTCCACTTTGTGACCGAAGCAAGTCTGGAACGGCCATTTCTTGGTTTAGGCCGGACTTGTACAGATTGATCTCTCGAATCTATAAAGTGCTCACGTGCAACACATTTGTTTAGGGTTTGAACCAGTTTCTCACTCACCTATCGAAATTACCGAAATCGGCAGAAACGATTTTTACCCATAAACACCATCATCCCAAGGAAGATCCAAATCGAGTGGACGGGAGCAAGGTAAGCTGACACACGCGTCAACATCAGTAAAGGACCTACATGCCGCCCCAACCACATGCATTAAACACCCTACACATAGGGTACGTATCAAACGCCTTGTGGAGAAGAAGAAGGTCCATCCTCGTCTCTACATAATGTCGTTGGAGAACACTGGGTTAGAACGAAGATAGCATCAGAAAGACGCAGTAACCAAGATGATAAGGATAGCTATACTCGAAGAAAGGCACCAACATGAGAAGCCTATAAATACCCCAACCCACTGAGGGGAGGGGGTCGACCATTTTGAGTGAGAGCGAGAGAAAGTCCAGGAGAGAGAATTTGTAAGAGTAAAAATGAGTTTTATTTCTTTCGTATCTTCGTTCCTCACTCAAACTCATTCGATTATCTTTGTAATCTCTGAACTTATAGTGAAACACCAACCCCCGTGGACGTAGGCCTTAGTGTTGAACCATGTAAATCATCATCTCATTTACATTCCTTACCATACATAATATACTTCACGCATCACTCTTATTATTTATCCATTGTAGATTTTACTTTAATCATACCTACATGGCTAGACGAGGACGAGCCCGAAGGCTCTGAGTCTAGCAAGCTTCGATTTGTGTTTTTCTACACATATTTCATCTGTCTCATTGATTCTATCATTAATGCAAATATTGTTTGTGGCCACGAACATACCTTTGTTATTTTCGTGTTCACAGTATGTCTTGCTCAAACTAAACCGAATAATATTCCGTTTATATCCGCTCTTGAAGTAAGAAGTTTATATTCAGATGCGTACAGTTATGCCCCTTTAGATTATCCACTGTTTATCCAGTTAAGAGTTACTTTTGGTACCAATACAATTATAAGGTATGTACATACATTTGTTCAATTTGCAATTTATACCCACGGAGAATTACTACATTACTAACACTACATAAAATCTTAGTGGTGGTGTAGGTACCCTGAAGATAGTTTCGATCGAATTTGGAATTGGATTTGACCACTAAGCAACACTAGTACCTTGCTTAGAGTTAGAAGTAACTCGCCATCCATAAAAGTTGACATTAAAGATAAACCTCCGGAGCCTATATTCAGGACAACACTAACGCGGTTCAATTCATCCGAAGACATAGCTTATAGTGACACTACAAATCTTACATTTCCTTTAAATTTTTGTGATAGTGGAAAATCCCACAACACACCCGTTATAATAATTTCTAGATCTAAATCTTATTAATCATTTAAACCTCAAATATAAGTACGAGAAATATAAAGAGACACAAGGACTTTTTACATGGTTCGATTAATGTGATATACATCCATAGTTCTTCACTATGATTGTTTGGATAACATGAGTATTACATTTAGAATCTTCATTAATAAGTTTTTGATAGAGCCCTAGATCTGGTTTTTAGGGAAGAAGATGATAAAGAAAATAAAGTCTCTCTCTACAAAAATGTGTGTCCTCCATTTTCTCTCTCCTGCCTTTCTCTTTATATAGGTGTTTACATAGTGGATGACATCTAAGAAAGCCTCTATTTTTGGATCTAACGTGCGATGCCCTCGCACGCTTGCATGGGTTCTTCTCGCACGTGCTCTTGAACTTCGCATAGCTTCCACACTTTACTCGTGATTTTATGACTTCATCAGTTTCGTCATCTGGGGTATGCTATGTGCGAGTGAGTTCGCCCCTTTGTAATACCACCGCTTCGCATAATAACTTCGTCTGCGATGTTTTACCCTTATATTTGGGCTCTTTTTTTCTTGAATATTGCTTGAAGAGCGATCTTTAAGGAAAAATCCACCTTTTTGTAGTTGTTGGAGGAACGAGCGAAAGAATACTTGACTTGAAAAGTACGTACTTTCCTATATTCTTTTGTGAAGTTCTGAAGCTTTGTTGTGTGAAGTATGTGCAAAATAATGAGTATCATTCCTTAAAGTATGCGAAGCATGAAGTATCCTTGAAGAAGTATAGAATTGTCTGTCCTTGAACGCGAATAAGAAATATCTATCCTTGAATGCGAAATTATTACTTCATGTTCTCTGCCTCATGTTGTGCTCTATCCTTTTGCGAAGTTCTGAAGCTTTACTGTTGTTGATCATAAGCTCTTGATGGAAAGATTCATTGTTTTTGATTTTTCCTCTGCGTACTTGGTGTTTAACTTTTGTGAGAATTATGGTATATGATGTTGAGAGTTGGTTGTTGATGTTGAACAACTTGAAGCTTTAATAGGCTTAGTTTTTTGAAGATTTTATTGAGCTTGAGTGTGTTTGATCTTGTAAAGATGATGCTTCGTAGGTTATTGATGAACCGTTGTGTGGGGTTTCTATAACATATCTTCAATTTCGCTTACTCCATTGTTGGTGAGGATTCTTGTTATTCATGAGTGAGAGTCTTCTTTGGAAATGATTCCGACCGAGAAGATAAAGAACATAAAATGATTCTTTGGTAACCCATAGTTTCCTCTGTTCTTTATTTATGAAGGGAGAATCCTCGAGAAAGCGTTGGATGAGTTAGTTGTTTCTTTAAGTCTGTCTTCTTTGTTGTATATTCGGATTACTTCTCTCTTTGAATTGTTGATGCCGCCCTTCATTCTTGTCATGCCTCTGCCTCTTCTTTTCTCCTCATGCGGTGGTTTCAAGTTGTTGATGTGAAATAGTTGAGCGAAATAATCGCATACTCCTTTGGTGATGTCATCCTATTTCTCCTGCCTCAGCTTCCTGCATGGTATTGATTCCTTTGTGCTTTATTATGCGATATTATTCCATAAAATTTTGGAAAACACTTGTGCGATTATAACAATTATGTGATGGTTATGCCATGAAATGCGTATGCGATGCTTATGCCATGAAATACTTATGCGATGAGAATGTTTTTGCTATGCGAATGTGATGCTTATATGATGAGAATGCTTATCTATTGTTGATTAAACGGAAAGAATAGAAAATTCTTGTGTTACTTAGCTTATTATGATGCGCTAATGTTGATGCGACTTCAAATTGATTTCATTCTTTATTTCTTTGTCTTTTTCTTTAGTATATGTGTTCCTCTTCGCGTACTTATTGTTCCTCGCATGTTCATTTGCTTGTGCTTCATCTTTCTCACCTTTGTTCTATGTCCCTATTTAGCTCATTCTATCGCATTGTATTATTGCCTCCCTTGTTTATTCCTGCATTATTAGTATCGCACAATAATAATATGATCACAATATAGGTCTTCGTGTTTCTTATGGAGATCTTATTGTGCCCCCCTAATTAGAGGTCTTAATCAGCCCCACCCTGTTAATAAGACTTATTCTTTCCCAGGGTATTCATTTTGGTAGCGCGACGAAACTGCAGGAGGTCTTTACGCTTTCCCGCAATGACCCATTGATCTCGCCTTATCATCATTCGTATTATTGCCTCTACATGATATATTTATGCGCCAATACGATAGGTCTATACTCTTATTTGAATTATAGTCCCATGATATTGACGTCTTTTGACACAATTCAGCTCCCTAATGGAGGGTGTCGTCCTTATCTTCCCTTTGATTTCCCTTCAAAGAGACGTACCCCTACAGGGTTAGGGTGGGCTCCTTCCATCCAGTGATGCAACAACCAGTTGTTTTCACATACTCGTTCGAGTCTGCTCCCTAAGTGCGGTTTCTTGAGGACCGAGTGTATCATATCCAGGACTTGCCAAGAGCGACGAGGTACGGTCTAGACTCCTCCGGCACCCTTAGCTCAACCGTGTACCGCGGCGCCCTGGTCGAATTTTTACACTCCATGATAGACAACTTAGTACCTTAGTTTTTCAACTAAGGAGTCTCTACCGAGTAGGCTTTTATTTCGCCCCCACTTTCCATGACTCAGGTCCCAAGGATGGTATGGCTTTCGCCCGAGCCATGCATTACTAGGTTTCCTCCAATTATGACGCGCGTTAGGGCTTATTTATATTGCCTCTTGCACAAGTACGAACTAGGGTGCATGCCACAATTGGATGCCTAGCCTCCTTAGTTAGAGGTTTTAAATTTTATTCCCCCCTATTGGGTCTTATTCATGAGGTCTTATTGTTTCCTCTTTCTTCTACTTGCATTTCTTCATGTCCGTTATCTTTTTATTCTTTGTATTTCTTCTTTTTTGTTGTAGTGCTCTATTTCACTTGTTGTTAGTTTGTAGTTATGAGTTCCTCTTGGTGCGTTGATATCTCCTTGATTAAGATAATTGTAGCCTTGCCCCCTTCTCTTGTAAATGTGCTTCATGTGATGATAATCTTTGTTGGTGTGATTGAGTTGCTAATGTTGAGCTAGTGTGAGTGAACTTGGTGTAATGAGGTGGTATAATTTTTTAGGAAAATATGCAAAAATATGTGTGTTAGATGGGATTCAAACTCTGGGCATGAAGCTTGCATCTTTGTTTATTAACCATCTGTGTGTCTCTTGTTGTGCAAAATAGACGCATACTATTGAAACTTGACTTCTATCTGTGCGAACTGTTGAATTGAAACTCGACTTCATCTTCTCCTTTGGAAAAACATGTGCGTATAGTGAGATTCGATCCTGCTATCCTGCTGTCCGAATTTGACCTTCCTAACCAACTGAGCTAACATCCTTGTCCGAAATAATCAAAGACTATACGAAGTTTTGTATTGCAAAGGTAGTATGCGAAGTAAGGGTAAACCATCGCACACGTGGTTATTATGCAAAGCAGTGGTATTACAAAGGGGTGAACTCACTCGCACATGGCATACCCCAGATGACAAAACTGATGATGTCATAAAGTCACGGGTAAAGTGTGGAAGCTGTGCGAATTCAAGAGCACGTGCGAGAAGAACCCATGAAAGCGTGCGAGGGCATCGCATGTTAGATCCGAAAATAGGGGCTTTCTTAGCTGTCATCCACTATGTAAACACCTATATAAAGAGAATGACAGGAGAGAGAAAAGGAAAGACACACATTTTTGTAGAGTGAGACTTTATTTTCTTTATCATCTTCTTTCCCAAAAACCAGATCTAGAGATCTATCAAAAACCCATTAATGGAGATTCTAAATGTAATACTCATGTAATCCAAACAATCATAGTTAAGAACCATGGATGTAGATCACATTGTTCGAACCATGTAAAAAATCCTTGTGTCTCTTTATATTTCTAGTACTTATATTTGAGGTTTATATGATCAATAAGATTTAGATCTAGAAGCGTGTGTTGTGGGATTTTCCACTATCACATTTTGGCGCTAGAAGGAGGGGAAAAACGAGTAAAAGGATTTATCCTACATCCTACTTTGTTGGTTTAAGAAGAAATTTCAGTGAAGATTATCCACTGTGTATATTTCTAGATCTACAATATTCAGGGGGAAAAAAATGGAAGTTTCGTTGGATGATTTTCATATTCAGGAGAAGAAGGCAGATGTGAAACAAATTAAGGAATGGAGAATAAAAGAATAAGATAAAAAATGTTATGCATTTACTTCGCATAGAGATACTTGAACAGTTGGTCAAGAGATCAGTATGTGCGTCCGTGATCACGTGTTCGAGTCCCATTCCCACCTCACGCGAGTCTTTTTTCGCGTATTTGAATTTAAGTTATTAAGGGTAAAGATGAGGATAAAGGTTTGCAGTTGTTTAGTTATTCGCACAGCAGAGTTGTCATAGATGGTTCAGTGCGGTACATCGCAAGGAGCAGGCAGGTCATGGCATCAATTCTCGCCTCTCGCACATTTGTTTTTGTTACGCGAAATTATACAAAATTGCTTCTCGCGATTACTTCGCACGGTCTTGATTATTTCGCATGAGAGGGTTCGCACACTTTGTCTTTGATTACTTCGCACGGTCTTTGATTATTTCACATGAGAGGGTTAGCACGGTTCGCACAGTTGGTCTTTGATTACTTCGCACAGTCTTTGATTATTTCGCATGAGAGGGTAAGCACAGTTGGTATGGTGCGAGAAAATGCAAGAGGAAGGTCAATGGTTCAAGTCTCACTTCTCACACTTGTTTTTGCTACACGACGTTCATACATTTCAAGGCATTTATACAACAGCAACTCACATAAAAGCTAAGTACCACTTCCTTGAACATTTTACTTTACTTAAAAAAATAAACAGTTTTTGATTTGGTTTACTACAATGCGATACAATCGCACAATTACAAAAAATCGAGAAAAATCTCCCTTATATATCAATTTTTAATATTTTTCTTGAATATTTGGTTTGCTTCAAATGATATGGTATTTAACATGGAGAGTAGTAGGAGGCATAATAAGACCTATACAATAGGTAAAATCAGACCTCATTAGGATCATTTCCATGGGAATTATTTATCAAATGAGACGAACAAGTCATATAAAGGAAATGAAACAAACAAAACGATTCGAAATTGTAGATAAATGAAATTTTTTGACATTTGAAATGTTGAGTACTAATTTAAATTCTTATTTTTATTACAGCATAGCATGAGGCAGAGAACATGGACTAGTAGCTTCATTTGATTTGTTCGCATGCTTCTTATTCGCATGCAAGGGCAGATACTTCTCATACTTCTTCAAGGAATGATACTTTTTATTTACTTCGCAAAGCTTGGGAACTTCACAAAAGAATAGAGGCAAGTACGTACTTTTCAAGGTTGGAAATCTTTCGCTCGTTCTTTCAACAACAAAGATCAAAGGCTACCCCAATATAACGCATCTCGCTCCAACAACTACAACAAGGTGGGTTTTTTCTTGAAGATCGCTCTTCAAGCAATATTCAAGAAAAAATTGGCAAAATGTAGGGGCAAAGTATTGCATAACACATTTCCTTAGCGCGCGAGATTCATTCGTTCCCTTAGCGCGCGAGAGAACGTAGCATGCGCGCGAGAGAACGTAGCAAAGCACGAGCTGAGGTGAAATTAGCTGTACTCCACTACATATTAGCTGTGATCCACTATCTATGTAAACACCTATATAAAGAGGAAGCCATGAGAGAGAAGAGGAGGATACACATAATTGTAAAAGAGAGACACATTTGTAGAGAGTCTTTATTTTCTTTATCATCTTCTTCCCCAAAAACTAGATATAGAGCTCTATCAAAAACCCATTAATGAAATTCTAAATGTAATACTCATGCAATCCAAACAATCATAGTGAAGAACCATGGATGTAGATCACATTGATCGAACCATGTGAAAAATCCTTTTGTCTCTTTATATTTCTAGTACTTATATTTGAGATTTAGATGATTAATAAGATTTAAATCTATAAATTATTATAAGGGGTGTGTTGTAGGATTTCCTGCGATCACAATTTCAATGCGTATTTTTCAGAAGTGACTAAACTGAATTCTACCCGGAAACGATCATTTAATATTGTCGTTAACAATAATCTCGATAATAGTTTTATTTTCCCCAAGAACCCTGTGATTCCACCTTACGGACGCACATTGGAGGTTCACATTCTCAATGTGACTACTTTCAACTCTTCATTTTCACTAGACTTTTCCCGGACAAGTGATTCTACTCTTCCTTAACTAATTAATGCCCTTGAGGCGTTTACTTTCGGTAAAAAACTAGCTCAATGAACCAATCCGGAGGACGGTAAGTCTCTCTCTCTCTTATTTTCTTCAACACTTTGAGCTAATGTATAATCACGTTCCTTAATTGGTTGTATTTCATTTATTAGTGAAAGAATTTGGTTTACTGCAAAAGACTTTCATTCAGCTGCGAGATTGGAATGGTGATCCTTGTTTACCCTCACCATACACTTGGGATTGGGTTGCTTGTGATTCTGATACCGATTCTCCTAGAATTACAGCACTGTAAGGATAAACCTTCTAATCTTTTGTATCTACTACTCATAGCCTTTTTGGTTTCGCATCTTTTTGCAGAAAGTTTTAATTCACTTTAACTAGAAAATGAATAATACAAATGTTCGATAATGGTGCATTTTAGGAATATATGCAGAAGTAGGCCTGGTCTGGACCCTCACTTTCATTTCTAGGCCACTTTTTTTATTTCTTGCTAGACTAGGCAAGTTAAACGGTTTCCATCCAATTTAACTATCTCGGTCAATTTATCGCGTTGACTTGTCAATATCTCGCCAAAATATCATGTAGGGATATCTCATAGATGTGGTAAGATTACTGAAATGCCCTTGCCCACATGTGTCAATCTGAAATCCTATATTCGTCTCTTGAAGAGACTCTCTTCCATATCTGTTCTTCTTCCATATCTCTGTTCTTCACCAGCGGTTTCGTGGTGTTATGTAACCACACATTCATTCATTCAGATTGAGCTACTTCACTGCATTGCAGATCAAAATCATAGTTATTATCGAATGGGTTTTGCTAGGGTCTGCTGTTTCAGTTGAATCCCGATGAAGAAATCGTGATGTGGAAACGATTATGAATGGGTTTTGCTTGAAGTTGACGGTGTGAATGAATCAGGTGGAACTGAGTTCGAATTCAATAATAAGTAGATGTGTCCGGTGGTAATTGTGTGGTAGTGTGAATCAATTAGGGAAAAACCCTGAGAAGTTTGATCTTCTCTGAACTCGAGACTGAAGCAGCTCACCGGAGAAAAACCAAGAGAGTTTGAGATGAAAGGCATCATTGAAACTCTGAGAAGATCAAAATCAGCAAACTCTAAACCAACCAAAAAAACCAAACTGAAAACAATCCAAAATCTCAATATCAAAATCCACTTTGAGAGCAAAAATCCCAATTAGTGTACAAGGGTTTCTATTTCTATCGATAATCACAGCAGGAAATTCATCAGATCTTTCATTTGGTATTCGTACTAATTCAATCAAGGATGGGAGTGAGGTTGCAGTGGAGCGATTTGAGGAGAAGGGTGATGTGAAATCTCAGAAGAATAATAATAAAGATGGGAGTAAGGTTGTTGGTAACGAAGAATAGAAGTTGGGAAAAAAATTGTTGCTATGGTTGATAATGAGGATTAAATGGTACAGAGTATGAGTGTTTCAAGGGTTAGGAATTATGGGTTTGTTTTGAATTCGTGAGTAATTGCAGGGAAGGAGATGAGACAGGGGTTAGAACAACACACTCAATTCATCTTTGCAAACGGCAAGTCGTGCATACAACGTGTTTGAGGAAATTCCCGAGTGCTAGTTGAAGTTGTTATTACTGTGAATAAGGGATTGAAAGTTGTTTTAATGTAATGGTCTTGCTGCAAGCTGTTTTAGGGGTATATGGATTGCAGTGGAGGAAACGGTGATTGATATTGGCTAGAAATGGGGAAGATGCAAGCGCAATGGATGTGAATTCATAGCAATTCAACTGGCCTGGTCAGTTCTCCCTGCTTTTTTTTGTGTGTAAGTTTTGATCAATTAATAGTCATTCTACCACAGTTCTTTGGGACTCATCAATTCAGATTAACAGGTTCCTGGTGATGAACTAAAATGGGTCAAACTCTGCACAGATGATGACCTTGTCGCAGTTGCCACTTTAAAGAATTGGACAACCAAACTCATGCTATGTTTTCCAGTTGCAATGTCTATGAATTCCAGTTGCAATGTCTATGAATTCCAGTCGATATGGAAGATGTTGCAGGCTAGACTTGGAATTGTTGGTGTTTGAAGTAGATGTTGCCTCAGATTATAGTGTTCATGCTATGTTTTGAGTCTCGATTACAATGAGAAGTTAGGTTCAAGGTTCACTTGAAATGAGTCGGATGCTAAGAAGAGTACAAGCTATCCCTTTCTATCCTTTGCGTCACGTTGATTAGGAAAGGAACACCTATAGGACGAGAGTACTATGTCGAGTCAGCTTAGAAGAACTATAATACCCCGTATTAAAGACGGGCTCGGAACTCGGCTTTACAAATAAGGGTCTCTTTCACCCGGTTCACTAGAAGGCGACACGAGGGACCGAGAACGAACCACTTCATCTTTCCGCAGTCCGGCTTGAAGTCCCGTGGCATAAGCGATCTATGCGGCGAGGCCGGGAAAGACAGCGCTAAAGGCGTCGGTTCGATTGCAAGCCTAAGCCAAGAAGGAACGAAGTTACTTGATTGTTGGGACCGAGTTCGAATTCAATAATAAGTAGATGTGTCCTATTGGTAATTGTGTGATAGTGTGAATCAATTAGGGTTTGATTGAGAAGACTGAGAAATTAGGATTTATGTGATGAGATGAAGAATCAAGAACAGATGATATTGTAATTTGGTGATTGATTAAAGATTAATGAAATTGAAGTTTGGGTTCGCCATCAATTACTACACGAGATTCATCAACGAGTTAGGGTTTTTCGTGTTTGAGTCGAATATCTTGGTTTTGTGATATGTACAAGCGGTAAAGAAATGGAACTGTTATGAGCAAAACCAAGAGAGAGATGCAGATGCAGCGAGCAGAGCCACGTAAGAAGTTCCACGCAAGCAGCTCCACATAAGTAGTGCCACATAAGCAATATGTGGTGACATATACAGAGTCAACATGGGTTGTGAGGCCAAAATAACAGATTCAAAGGACTTTTAGGTCTTTTTAGTTACACCTAACGGTGCTAACTTTCCATCCATCACTTTTGGTCAAAACTTGCCTAGTCTGGCAATAAATAAAAAAAGTTGCCTAGAATTGAAAAGCGCCAAAAAAATAGGCCTATTTTTGTAAAAAGCCCCATTTTACAGGCATCTCAATGACCTTGGATTAGTAGGCACATTACCATATTTCAGTGCAATGAGTGCTCTTGAAACAACGTGAGTCATGAAACTATTTGATAGCGACATTATTCTTTTTGATTTTGATATAAGCTTTTTTAAATTTATTTTTTCATATATTTGGTAGAAATTTGCACAACAACATTATGACAGAAGAAATTCCAAAATTTCTTGGCACATTTCCTAAACTCAAAGTATTGTAAGTTCAAGACTATCTTGCAATCTTCTTTGTACTACAATATCAACCACATATAGATATTTTTAAATAAAATTATTATACGGATTTTATTCCCCAGAAATTTGGCAGATAACAACTTTTCTGGAACAATACCAAATAATGCCAATTTAACGTTCAAGTAAGTTTTACTTTGTTTTTCTTTTGGTTCGTCTTAATACACTATTTTATCTATCTTCGAAATTTTAATCAAGTATGTAATTTTTTTCCTTTTTGTACTGCAACGGGTAATCCAAATTTGTCATGCACGGACACATCAATATGCAATACTGGCCTTGAATCAAGAATTCCTTCGCCAAATAATAGCAACACAACCGACACTAAACCACGAATTCCTCCCCCAAGCAAAGGCAAATGTTCCAATGCATTAGCACAACCAATAACAATACTCTTGATCATGCTTTCTGGTTTATTTTTGTAAGTTGATTACAGTAACTTCCACAATGTATTACAAGTTGGTTGAAATAATCCATGATATATCATCTTTTGTTTACTTTTAACTGAATCGAGAGAGTTGACTGCAGTTGTTTCGTTGAATAGATGTGAGTCGTTTGACTAATTTTCCCTGACTTAAAATATCCTCTACAGCCTCTTGCACCTACAACCTCTTGTGCACGTCTACAGTTTCATCCGCCCCCACCGTGCAAGTAGCAAGTTATCTAGTTATTTAGGTACGGCATGGTGATGTTTGTATACTAGGAGTTGCTCCCATACTTGTTAGAAGGTGGTTGTCCACAATCACAACCATATTCAAGAAATATTACAACTTGATGAATTAATATGCCATTTAACAAGTCCAGATGATGTTTAAAAATTCAAAAAATGAAACTTCAATTATCCTCAAATACATGAACGAAAATTTTATTTAAGCATCCTCTCTAACTCATTTGCTTCTCACGATTTACAACATGAATATCCAACTTCTCAATCTTCTTCTTTTAGTGTTTATACATTTCATATGTTTTCTTGTCCTTGTACCAGTATCTGCAAAAGGTAATATAATCACTCTTTATCACTTGTAACAAGTTCGTAATAGTTAGGTTCTTACGTTGCTCATTGAATTTTGACATTATATTGTTGCAATTACAGTTTTTCTGAGCATAGATTGTGGCTCTTCAACATTGAAACCTCGTACTGATAAGAATTCGATCGTGTGGGTTGGGGACGATCCTTACATACAAACAGGAGAAACTCATAAAGTCAATATTGCACCGCCAAATATATCTGGTTGGGATTCTCGTGTTATGAGCACTCTTAGGGCATTCCCATCTCGGAAAAACAATTGCTATTCGATACATATTACTAGTAGTAAAGACAAAGATGCTACTAAGGTTCAACGAATCCTTCTTCGAGCTAGTTTCTATTACGGTAATTATGACAATAAGTCAAGCCCACCGACTTTCAATCTTCATTTCAATGGGAACAATTGGTTCCAAAATGGAGATATCATAACAAACGACGGAATCGTATATACAGAAGTGGTATATTCATTGGAGAAGGGAAACAACATAAATGTATGCGTTGCAAAAACTAAACCTGATAACATTCCGTTTATATCGACTCTTGAAGTAAGAAGTTTGGATTCAGATGCTTACGGTTATGTTCCTCCAGATTATCCATTGTTTTTCATTGGTAGATATGCTTATGGTACCAACAGTACTACAAGGTGCGTACATATATATTCAACTTGCGGGGGTTACTGACTAATTCGGTATCCATAATCATTTTCATTACAGTTTACAAAATCTTTGGTGATTGTGTAGGTACCCTGAAGATAGTTTTGATCGAATTTGGGCCTCAATTGGACCAGAAGTTAACGCTAATTATACCAGGGTTACAAGCAACTCGCCATCCATAGATGTCAGTATTGACGATAAACCTCCGGAGGATGTATTGAGGACAGCATTGTTGCGTGCTAATGAATCCGAAAAGCTTATGGAAATTGGAGTTTCAGATCCAAAGATTTTTGTTCAGTACAATGCATATTTTTCAGAAGTGATTAAACTAAATTCTTCTCAGAAAAGATCATTTAATTTAGTAGTTAATAATGATCTTGATAGTATTGTTGGCCCTGTGGTTCCACCTTACGGACGCGCATTGGAGGTCCGCATTTCCAATATAACAAGTTCAGCCAACTTTTCATATTGGATTGATTTTGTACCCACAGATGATTCAACTCTTCCTCCACTAATCAATGCCCTTGAATGGTACAATATCGGTGCTAAATTAGCTCAAGGAACCAATTCAACTGATGGTAATTCAATCTCTTTTTTCCTACAATTCTCTGACACGAAAACTGATATATAATCAAGTTTCCAATTTCGTTTTCTTTGTTCATCAGTGGAAGCATTGGGTTTACTGCAAAAGAATTTCACTCAGCTTCAAGATTGGAATGGTGATCCTTGTTTACCTTCGCCATACACATGGGATTGGGTTTCTTGCAGTCCTGATACAGATTCTCCTCGGATCACAGCGCTGTAAGTATAATCTTTTCTCGCTGGTCCATAATAATACTCTCTCCGTCCCAAATTAATTGAGCTATTTGTAGTTTGCACAATTATTAAGGATATTTGTTATAGGGAAAGATAAATCATTTAAGTGGAAAGCTGACTTTTGGTCCAAGAGATTGGACTTATAGTCAATGGAGGTGAAATAGAAACGGGATGACCGATGGGTACTCTATTCAGGATTTTTTTTTCATTCACCCGTCACCACAGTCACTACCCCAAATACCACCGCTAATGTATAATATCTTAACAAAAATACATTTGTTCTCACAGTGAATGGTACGTTAATGATTCTTTTTTGTTTCTGCAATTATCTCTTCGATTTTTTTTTTTATGTCGCATGGCACAACAACTAATTTAGTGAAGCTTCCGTGATTTTGTAAACATGAAAATAAAATGATCTGATAATCAATGATTTCATCGATCAACAAAAACTATTGTTTGTTATTTTTGTGTTATGGCGATTATGATTAATCATGGTGCAAAAATCCAAGAAAACTAACCAGAGATTTTCCACTTTTCAAGGGACTGCCACTTCTTGGTTCATTAAAGATTAATTAAGAAGATTGGTGATTCTAAGTTATAACTTGATTGGATTGTCGTCAATCAAGTATCTCCTGATAACCACTCTTCTCTTTTTTGAAGCATAATTGTGGAAGTTGGCTCGTTTTCATTCATTTTGCAATGGTTTTCTGATTTTTGATTTTATATGGAAGAGATTTGTTAATCGTAAGTTTATTTCTATTTGATTGGATAAGAACAATGATAAACCCTATAATCTTGATCAATACTCTCATTGAATATGATCCAAGATTTGAAGGGAAGGTACCGCCGTACCGGGTGATTGGAGGGGTTTTATGAATTTTTATTTCCACCCATATTGTCCCGTAATCAATATCATTTGACCATAGTCAGCTTTCCCCTTAAATGATTTAGCTTTCCCTATAACAAAAGGCAAGGAGAAAAGGGATCATATTTAAGTATTTTTTTACTAGACCCTTATGGATAATAACTAGTGAAACTTAAAAATGATTTATCTTTTAAACTATACCACGGTTTTTCGTAAACTTTATACAATTGAAAATCATTTTAAAACACGTCGTAACGAATATAATCACGGCTATCAAGCTATACATATTTCTTTTAGTAACAATAATCAAATTAAAAGGGTAGTTCTAGAAATATCCCTTGATTAGTACGAAGGCTCAATTATTTGTAGGACAAAATTTAAAACCAATTAGCTCAATTAATTTAGGACGGAGGGAGTAGTACTTATAGCCATGTCCGTGTCAGATACAAAGTTGAAATCTATAGATAAACTTTGAGAAGTTCTACGGAGCATGTGGTTGTTTAGAGTGTCTAATCTAAGAATTGGACCATAAACTTTTTACCTTAGCTTCGACCCCATTTTCGTCTTGCAGCTTTGTGCAAATAGCTTTGATATACTTTACCTACGTTGAATAGTACAAATTTCTTAACAGGAATCTCAATGGCCTTGGATTAGAAGGCATTTTACCAAATTTTAGTGCCATGGATGCTCTCGAAACCATGTAAGTCATCGAAATATTTTTGCAGTGCTAAGGTTATTATTTTGATAGAAAATTTCTTAAACGTATTTTTTGTATGTGGGTGTGGCAGAGATTTGCACAATAACAGTTTGATGCAAGGAATTCCTGAATTTCTTGGCATGTTTCCCAAACTCACAGTGTTGTAAGTTCAAGATTTTCTTGCAACTTCTTTTGTACTACACTATCAACCACGACAAATGTTAATATATATGTCAATATCAAATAACAACTTTTCAAATAACTACTTCTTTTTCTAGAAATTTGGCAGATAACAACTTTTCAGGAACAATACCTATGTCAATATCAAATAACGTCAATTTAAAGTTCAAGTAAGTTCACTTTGTTTTGGGTCGAATTGATGCATTCTATTTATATGTTTTAATCGGGTATAAATATACATTGTTTTTTTTTTTAAATTTTTGTAGTGCGTTGGGTAATCCAAACTTGTCGTGCCCAGCATCCATATGCAGTACCGAACCACGGATTTCTTCCCTCCCAAGCAACGGAAAACTCTCTAAAACATATGCACAACCTCTATTCATACTATTGATTGTGTTTTCCGTTTTGTTATTGTAAGGTTTGATAACTATCACAAGGATGCAGCGATGTGAAATTCAATACCGATATCATTTTGTAAATGCATATTCGCGAATAATATTTTAGTTGCATGTATGGGAGAAACTTGTTTTATGGGTGTTTGTAGGTGAAAATGGTTTCTGCTGATTTCGGTAATTGCGGGTGTGCAGGTGAGAAACAATTTAAACCCTAAACAATGTACTGCAAGGGAGTACTTTAGATTCGAGAGATCAATCTGTACAAGTCCGGCCTAAACCAAGAAATAGTCGTTCCTAGACTTGCTTCGGTCACAAAGTGGAGGAGAATGGGTTGGTTTTGGGGAGGGAAGCAAGGAAAGTGGTGAGACCAGAATAGTCGATTCTGGAAGAGTAGTTGGGTTACTACGACTTGTTATCAGAAAAGTGAGAGAGCTCCCAAGAGGAGCTAGCAAGTAAGTATTTCTGAGTGTTGTATCTCCCTCCTGAACTTGTTGTTCAATGGAAATAGGTAAGACCTATTTATACAAGTCGGAGTAAAAACGTACCCTGGTCTCATCAAGGAGTGGGGAAGTAAATGGGATGAGGTGGTAACCGTATGCATGGAATTGATGTTTCATAAAGAGGTTAACGCATGAAACTGGTTTTCATGAAACTGCTTACGTTATGGAATTGATGTCCCATAAAGTTGTTAACGCATGTGCTTTATGTCCCATGAACGTTTCACACATAACTTCCCATATATACTAACCGCCTCACCCTTATGACACTTCCTTATGATGGGCGTAGTGTACTCTGCACGTTGTAAACCGCCAAACCAATACCCAAAGAGGATCCCCCAGTTTGTGTTGATGTCTCGAATATTTTGGAAAACATGTAGCACGTTGTTGTGGCTTGGCAAGTCAAGCTCGGGAAACTTGCCATCCTGGTGATCTTCGACGGTCGAGATCTTGCATCTTGAGAGGAGGGGCAACCGTTGATCATTGTAGGCCTTCGTTTTGGTAGACGCATAGTGAGGGCCAACGTGGTGGCGCGGCTAGGTTGGCATGTCGTTGGCATGGCAAGGTTTGGCGTGGCCAAACTTAGGTTTTCGGGCCAAAGGTTACCATGTGTCGTCTGGTAACCTTGGATGGCTAGGATTTTCTCCTGGGATTGAAGGGCAACCGCTGATTGTTGCACGCCTTCGTTTTGGTAGCCGCGTAGTGAGGGCCAACGTGGTCGCGCGGCTAGGGTTAGACTTGGCATGTGGGGCCAAGGTTTCGCCTTGGGCGTGGCTAGCTTTGGCTAGGTTCGATTTTGGCTTGGCATGTGGGGCCAAGGGTTTGCCATGGGCGTATGGCATGGCTAGGGCCAAGGCAAGGGAGTTTGGCTTGGCATGATGTGACTAGCATGGCTAGGGCCAAGGCAAGGTACGTTTGGCATGGCTCGACTAGCTTGGCTAGGTTTGGTTAGGCTTGGCATGTGGGGCCAAGGGTTCGCCTTGGACGTGGCTAGCTTTGGCTAGGTGCGGTTTTGGCTTGGCATGTGGGACCAAGGGTTTGCATGGCGTGACAAGCTTGGGCTAGGTGCGGTTTTGGCTTGGCATGTAGGGCCAAGGGTTTGCCGTAGGCGCATGGCGTGACCAGCTTGGGCTAGGTGCGTGACCAAGATAGGGTTTTGGGGCAAAGGTCGTTTGGTAACCTTAGACGGCCAGGATTTGCTCCTGGGAATGAAGGGCAACCGTTGATTGTTGCACGCCTTCGTTTTGATAGCCGCGTAGTGAAGCCCAGTATGGTGGCGCGGCATGGGGCCATGGCGAGGTGCGTTTGGCATGGCGCAGCAGGTGTGGCTGGCATGATTTTCCATTGGCACGGAGGTGCGGCGAGCATGGTTGGCATGCTTTGGCGCGGTCGGTGTGGCTGGCATGATTTTCCATTGGCACAGAGGTGCGGCGAGCATGGTTGGCATGCTTTGGCGCGGTCGGTGTGGCTGGCATGAATTGCCATTGGCACGGAGGTGCGGCGAGCATGGTTGGCATGCTTTGGCGCAGTTGGTGTGGCTAGCATGATTTTTCATTGGCACAGAGGTGCGGCTAGCATGGTTGGCATGCTTTGGCGCGGTAGGTGTGGCTGGCATGATTTGTCATTGGCACAGAGGTGCGGCTAGCATGGTTGGCATGCTTTGGCGCAGTCGGTGTGGCTGGCATTATTTGCCATTGGTACAGAGGTGCGGCTAGCATGGTTGGCATGCTTTGGCGCGGTCGGTGTGGCTGGCATGATTTTCCATTGGCATAGAGGTGCGGCGAGCATGGTTGGCATGCTTTGGCGCGGTCGGTGTGGCTGGCATGGTTTTCCATTGGTCTTCTCGTACATCTCCAAGGCAAAGGAGGCGCGGTCTTGGAAGGCGACGCAAGTGGACGGCTTGGCTCGAGGGGCTAAGAGGTTGCGTGGTCTTGGTGAGGCAAACGCGAGTGGATGATAAGGTCGCGACAGTGGAGCAGGCGGCTTGGCATAATGTGGCCTTGGCAAGACGTACAAGGACAGCTAGGCGTGGTGGGGCCGCAACAATGGAGTGATGGCTTGTCCTGGCTTGACTATGACAAGGCTTGGTTTGGTGGGGTGAGACGTGCACAAATGGCCAGTAGCGGTGAGGATGAGACGTGGCACGGATTGCTTGGTGATTTTTCTTCAAGGGCTTGGTTGCCTCTTTCTTTATCTGACTCGACCAGGAAGGTTTTCTTCTCTTCAAACCAAAACGTTACGCCCACGAAAAGAGGAGAAGCATTACTCTTTCTGCTTTGGTTATGTTGTCGGTTTTGCTTCCGAAGCTTAGCATTGGCGGTGGGAAAGGAAAACACGATCTAGTGTGCCTCGAGCACGTTCTTTCAGGCTTTCTCACCAACCATAATTATTTCTCACAACCATGCATGAGGTTTAATTAGATCGGATATTATGGCTTAACTCACGGCCGGTATAAAAAATTTCCCTTTTGAGGTTGCGTCATCTTGTTGTACATAAAATATTATCTTGAACTCTACATTCACGTAGTTCGTCTTCGTTCATCCTCTTTACAGGTATCACCTCACGTTTCCTTCTTATTTTTATTTTATCCTCTTTCTTTTGTGTGTATAGATTGGATGGACTATTTTCCTTGTTCTTTGTAGTGTATGATGGGACCCTCCAGGGATAGCCATGTCTTTAATTCTTCGGAGAAGGACTTCAAAATTGGCGAAAACCGCTTCTCTTAACATGAGGAGGCATTAGCTAGAATCAAATCTCTGTTCCATGAAGCTGGTGACATCATCAAGGACCTCCCTTCCATCTATCTCCATGAAGTGCAGGCGCGTGTTCGGACTTTCTTGGGTTCGCGTGTTGAGAAGTTCCAGTGCGGCAAAACCTTTCCTCCGTCCAGTTATACGGCGGATTGAACTGCTTCTAGGTCGGGGAAACGAAAAATCAAACATGTGAAGCTTTTGGAGGCAAGCGCCACGGTTCTCGACTTTGATGTGGATGAATCAAAAAAACCTTCTTCGAAGGGTCAATGAGAAAACCTCCGAGGGAGCGTCTGACGGGACCGAAGTAGCCTTTGGAGTTGATGCCAGGGGTCATGGTGGCATATGCTGAACCGATCGTCGAAGCGGACACTGTTGCTGCTGTGGTTGCTTCGGGATGGGATGTTGAGGTTGCTGCTGCTAACACCGTTATATGGAATCTTTGTTTCCCGAGATATTGTTGGGGGGAGTGCTTGAAGATAGCCTTGACCAAGGGGACTCGTGCTCCATCCTTCCAGGGCTAGTTCCTCCCTTTTGTTATTCCTGTTAGTTTCTTAGTTCCCCTGATACTTTTTTTAAACTCATATTTACCTTGTTCTTCATCAGTCAACATTTTTTTTTTGAATGATTGAATGAGGTATTTCTGGTTGTGGTATGATGGATTTGCGGTGGTTTTCTGGGTTAGTTTTATGTATTCCTCTGTTATCTGGAGAACTCATTTGGAAAGAGATGTATTTATACTTTGTTCTTTTTTTTTTTGACGAAAAAATGAAATTCCAAGGAAGAATACAAACGGTGTATTCATCTTGGGGAAATAAAACTACTAAGAGGAATTGTTAAAGGAAATACTAAAGGTAGAGTGGCTTGGAAAAGTACAGCATTTTAGGGATTGGAGGCCTTGAGCCATCGCGAGTGAACTATCACGCCTTTAGGTGTGTCTCGTGTTGATGAGCTTGCAATACCCTCCTAAAAGGATGTCCGCCACCAGATACGGCTTGTCTTCTCTTCCATTGGGAGAATCAATTTGAATAGCCATTTTTACCGTCATCTTCCCAACTTAAAAAGAGTTTACCTTAACCACTATATCTGATTGAAAACAGGTTCAGGCGTCGTGCAACCGTTTGAGTCTTGGCTCCATTGGTTTTGAAGGAAGTTTCCAAGCTTTTTGCAAAGTGTTCAAATGGCCCAGCACCCCATTCACATTTCTTGACAGCGTCCGTTCCAGTAATCGCGCCGAGTCCCCATGATGGAATAGGGGAAAGAATGACTGGTTGTAGAGAAGGTCGTTCGGCCAGACTTACTTGCGTTTGAAATCCATGAGCTAGCGCCAACAGGTCTTCTCCAGATGTCTGGGTTCCACTGATAACTCGTCGATGCGATAACCAATGGGATGATTTGTTGGAAATTCTTTCGGGTGTGGACGTCAGTAAAGGGTGCACATCTAATTTCGCTTTGTTGTCGAGTACCCATAAGTATCCCAATATCATGTCGTGACCCAGTTATTTGACAATGTGGAATTTTCTATGCGTTATAGCGTCTCCCGTATTGATCTTGAGGTTGATGTAACCATGCGCGTTCAAAGATCCTCCTTTCGGGTTCTTAATCACAGACAGGGAATGGGTAGCATGTTGTTTTGTAAATCCCACAGCCCTTAGTGTATTGAAAGTAATGATGTTGAGGTCATAGGCCGCGTCGATGAGCGTGTTGTCAAATTTGATACCTCTTAAACGGGACGTGGTCAGCAGTTCCCAGTTCCCCCCTTTGATTCTGCCCGTTTGGAAAGCTTGGGCCCCTGGTGTGGTTTCCGGGAAGAAAAAAAGTCGTTTTCCGGATACAACGTGATTGAGAGCTGCGAAAATATCTTGGCGCCGCACCTTGGAAAGATAGAGAATTTCGCATACATGCTGCATCATGGATTATACAGTCTCGTGCACGGAGTCCCCAGAGAAACCACAGTTTTTTATTGGGAGTGGGTCTCGATGTACTCCCTCGTCTCCTAGTTGGAGCTCTCCCGCTTCTATCTTTTCTTTGAAAATATGCTTTAGTCTGTTGCAATCATTGGTCGGGTGGTGAACGAATCTTTGTTAATGGCAGTAATTGGGGTTCGCCATCTCAGCCTCAGTTGGTGGACGCATGAGAGGTGGCAGTCTGATAACATCATCTTGAATTCATGCTTCCAGGAGGTCAATCACTTCCTCGATGGGAAACGCGAAATCGAAGGTATTCCCTTCGGTTTCATGATGATGCATGGGAGCTTTAAAGGCGGTCTTCCGTAGCGGGGTTTCCCGTTGCGCCGGTGCTTCACGTTTTGGATGGTGGCCTGTAGTTGGGGCCTTCCTTTTTCCTCTTTCATTCACTATGTTCACAGAGGATGAGCCGGCATTAAATTGCTTGCTGGTGAGGCGTCTATTCCCGCGAGTTTCACGCGTGTCTTCAGTTCAAGTTGGCCTAGTTCTTTCCCGGTAATGCCGGTGTTTGTTATTCTGAGATCGTCTAGCGGCTTCATGGAGTTCGGAGAATGTTTGGAAGCGCAAGTTTTCTAGAAAGGCGCGGTAAATAGGAACCATACCATTGATGCACGCGTTCACCAGCTGTTGCTCGATCACGTTTGGGTCGTGACAGTCGAGCACTTGAACCCTGAACCTTTTGAAAAAATCATTCGTATGTTCGTTATCCCACTGGTACATTCTTCTGAGGTCTGAGAAAGTAACTTGTTCAGACACGAAGAAGTACTTCTTGTAAAACGCGGTAACCATGCTACCCCAGTTGGGAATAATGTTCGGCGGGATGTTGTTGTACCATGTATACGCCCTTCCGGTAAGTGATTTTGAGAACTCCCTTAGACGAAGAACGTGATTATATTCATGTTCACCTAGGGATTCCAAGAAACGGGAGACATGCTCATGTGCATTCCCGGTACCATCGTACAGGGTGAATTGAAGAGAGGAGTACCCCCTTGGAAGAGGGATTCTTTGAATTTCGGATGGGTAAGGGGGTTGGTGTTGATGCATGTCCAATTCATCATTCTTGATTCGGTTACGGAGAAGTTGCTCCAGGTCTTCTCGCATGACGAAGTTAGACGGCTGATTTCTTTCCAATGGGATTCTAGCGCGAATCTCCCCGTCCGCGGAGGCGTGCTCCGTCGAGGTGCTAGCATCGGGGTTGTTGGAGACATTTTTAAATGGATCTGTAGGACGCGACTCACGTGGTAGCCGCTCTGTCAGGGTCTTGAGAAGAAAAGTACTTCCTTATGTGTTGAAACCATATCCGTCTGGGCTCTGGCGAGCATTTCCTGTCGTTCCATCAAATCAGCGATGGTGACATAAGGAATCCTTCCTCTGGTCCCGTCGATCGGGTAGTTGGAACCTTAGTTGTGGTTGGAGGTTCCATGCTAGACGAAACATTAGGAGCCTCAGCGGCAGCTCTGGCTCTGGTGACTGGTGGCGTAACGCCCGAAGAGGTGTTTTCGTTGCCATGATTAGAGGGTTGTGCAGAAACATCAGAGGCGGCGGCGGCTCTGGCCCTGGTGATTAGCGCTGTTACGCTTGAGAGAGTGCATTCAGAGTTGATGTATTCAGTAGGTGGTGTAACGACGTTATTGGGAGAGACATTAACATCATGGACGTGCTCTGTGCTGGTATTTTTGGCAACCGCTCCAGACCTGAGTTCTGCCATATTATGATTGACGTTCGGGAAACGAAATCAGGAGTTGGAGTTGATATTGTATCCGATAGATCAATCCACCCACTGTAGTCGCCAATTATTTGTAGGCGAAAATGGTTTCTGCTGATTTCGGTAATTGCGGGTGTGCAGGTGAAAATCAATTTAAAACCCTAAACAATGTATTGCAAGGAGTACTTTAGATTCGAGAGATCAATCTGTACAAGTCCGGCCTAAACCAAGAAATAGTCATTCCAGACTTGCTTCAGTCACAAAGTGGAGGAGAATGGGTTGGTTTTGGGGAGGGAAAAAAAGGAAAATGGTGAGACCAAAATATTCTATTCTGGAAGAGTAGTTGGGTTACTACGACTTGTTATCAGAAAAGTGAGAGAGATCCCAAGGGGAGCTAGCAAGTAAGTATTTCTGAGTGTTGTATCTCCCGTCTGAACTTGTTGTTCAATGAAAATAGGTAAGACCTATTTATACAAGTCGGAGTAAAAACGTATCCTGGTCTCATCAAGGAGTGGGGAAGTAAATGAGAGGAGGTGGTAACCGTATGCATGGAATTGATATTCCATAAAGAGGTTAACACATGAAACTGGTTTTCATGAAACTGCTAACGTTATGGAATTGATGTCCCATAAAGTTGTTAACGCATGTGCTTTATGTCCCATGAACGTTTCACACATAACTTCCTGTATTTACTAACCGCCTCACCCTTATGACACACTTTCTTATGACGGGCCTAGTGTACACCGCATGCTCTAAACCGCCAAACCAATACCCAAAGAGGATCCCCCAGTTTGTGTTGATGTCTCAAATATTTTGCAAAACATGTAGCACGTTGTTGTGGCCTGGCAAGTCAAGCTCGGGAAACTTGCCGGCCTGGTGACCTTCGACGGTCGAGATCTTGCATCTTTAGAGGAGGGGCAACCGTTGATCGTTGCACGCCGTTGGCATGGCTAGGTTTGGCGTGGCCAAACTTAGGTTTTCGGGCCAAAGGTTACCATGTGTCGTCTGGTAACCTTGGATGGCTAGGATTTGCTCCAGGGATTGAAGGGCAACCGCTGATTGTTGCACGCCTTCGTGTTGGTAGCCGCGTAGTGAGGGCCAACGTGGTGGCGCGGCTAGGGTTAGACTTGGCATGTGGGGCCAAGGTTTCTCCTTGGGAGTGGCTAGCTTTGGCTAGGTGCGATTTTGGCTTGGCATGTGGGGCCAAGGGTTTGCCATGGGCGTATTGCGCGACTAGGGCCAAGGCAAGGGTGTTTGGCTTGGCATAATATGACAAGCATGGCTAGGGCCAAGGCAAGATGCGTTTGGCAAGGCGCGGCTAGCTTGGCTAGGATTGGTTTGGCTTGGCATGTGGTGCCAAGGGTTCGCCTTGGGCGTGGCTAGCTTTGGCTAGGTGCGGTTTTGGCTTGGCATGTGGGGCCAAGGGTTTTCCATGGGCGTATGGCGTGGCTAGGGCCAAGGCAATGGCGTTTGGTTTGGCATGATGTGACTAGCATGGCTAGGGCCAAGACAACGTGCGTTTGGCATGGCGCGGCTAGCTTGGCTAGGTTTGGTTTGGCTTGACATGTGGGTCCAAGGGTTCGCCTTTGCATGGCTAGCTTTGGCTAGGTGCGGTTTTGGCTTGGCATATGGGGCCAAGGGTTTGCATGGCGTGACTAGCTTGGTCTAGGTGCGGTTTTGGCTTGGCATGTGGGGCCAAGGGTTTGCCATAGGCGCATGGCGTGACTAGCTTAGTCTAGGTGCGTGACCAAGCTAGGGTTTTGGGGCAAATGTCGTTTGGTAACCTTAGACGACCAGGATTTGCTCCTGGGATTGAAGGGCAACCATTGATTGTTGCACGCCTTCGTTTTGATAGCCGCGTAGTGAAGGCCAGTATGGTGGCGCGGCATGGGGCCATGGCGAGGTGCGTTTGGAATGGCGCAGTAGGTGTGGCTGGCATGATTTGCCATTGGCAAGGAGTTGCGGCGAGCATGGTTGGCATGCTTTGGCGTGGTAGGTTTGGATGGCATGATTTTCCATTGGCACAGAGGTGCGGCGAGCATGTTTGGCATGCTTTGGCGCGGTCGGTGTGGCTGGCATGATTTGTCATTGGCACACGTGGGAATTAGGGTTTGGCTTTTCGTAACCCTAATTTGAAAAAGATACCCCGGTAATTATTTAGGGACACATTTAAGGTTTCAGTAAATGCGCCTAGTAAATGCTTGCTGCTTTAAGTGTTGTGACATCACTGTCTGCTAGGGTTTAGTATTTTACGATTTTAACCCTAAACTAAAAACCCACCATCAATAATGGGGTATTTCGTTTAATTTTAAATCAGGCTTCCAAGTCCATTTTGTGTGTCTTTGGTTGTATGTAATGTGTTCTACAAGTGTGAAGACATTTGTTTCTAATTTTGATGTTTTTGGTTGTACATTAAAAGATTTTTACCTTTAAACACGAATCTGATAAAGAATAAGTTGTTGATTGAATTGCAACCTTTTTCTCTACGTAGACGGTACTGGGGAACTCCCTGATGCTTAATTTAGCGAGAGTTTTTCACATGAGATTGTATAGAACATATTGCATACCTTTTAGGATTGTAAACTCATTAAGTTGTAATCCTGATTTCGAAATAAGAATAATTGTACAAGCTTGCCCCGTAAGTCACCCGAAATAATCCTGAATATCCTCTGTATGATTTAGCCAACAAGCTCTCTAAATATTTCCAGAATGTTCCTCAGGGGTTATGGAATTAGCAAAGGAAAAGGGCATAAATAGTATAACCCAGGAAATTGGGAGTAAATGACCGAGCACAAACAATGGTGTGTAGATAACCCATAGAGTAAATAGAATGGGTGCAAACAGTTAGGGAGGATATATCCGTAGGGTATCAAATTGGGACGGAAAAATACGAGTGGCCTGGCTGGGCTTGGCTCGGCTCGGCTGGCAATCTTGGGTGGAAATAACCACAGTACCCAACAAGTTGGGTGGAAAATTCCATCACTAGAAAATGTTCTAGCGAATAGCCGAGGGAAAATGTCGACGGGAATGGCTGCCAGCATCGAAGGAATATTTTGTTCCTGTAGAAATATCATGTAAGATCCTATAGTTTTACAAGATATTCATTCGACCGTCAGTATAGTCCTTTCCAGGATGTCAAGCTATTACACACAGCCGATCCTGTGTCTAGAAGGGCCCTATGCGAAATTTTTTCGTAGGGCCTTTTATAATGTGGAATATTTTGTAACAATAAAAAACAAAAAAAAATCAATAATTTTTATTTAATTTGTAAGATTATCGACGATACCAAATAAAAATTTACGACTAAATAATGGTGTTAATGCGTATTTTATATAGATAAAATGAGAGTATTAAATAAGAACTTTTTTTCTGGATGTCAATAAGAATACACAAGGATAACACAAAATTTATATAGATAAAATGAGAGTATTAAATAAGAACTTTTTTTCCGGATATCAATAAGAATACGCAAGGATAACACAAAAGATAGGAAGCTTACTCTTGGGAGGTAATGGTATTAAGTTAAATACGGTCAAATTTAAATTTAAATCAACAACGAATTGATCGATCAGTGGATGGATTGTTTAAGTATTGCCCCCATAGGTCGTGTGTTCGAGTTCGTTTTTTTTTTGTTAGTGTATGAATTTTGGGCTGGAAAAAAAGGCTCTTGGCAGAGCTGGGCCCTGTGCGGTCGCACACCTTGCACACCCTCAGGCCCGGCTCTGGTATTACAGGATATTCCTAGATGTCCGTTGATGGCGTGGCTTACTAGGTGACGCCACCACTAATTATGTGGCTTCTCCTTGACATGGCCGGTCCGTTGATCTTTCACATCATATCTAGATGTCTGCACTTGGGATTTCATATATAGCGCTAGTAAGGCCGAATTAGCCATAGTCGGCTAGTAAGAGGAGCTACTAAGCCCAAGTAAGCCCACTTATAATGTAAAATATATTAGGATAGAAACAACTTTCTTTAATTCTTCAAGAAAAAAAAGAAAAAAGAAAAATTCTTTAATTAGTGTGGTGATGATTTCTCTCTTTAGAGTCTTTACTTCCACAAGGACAGAGTTTCCACTTAACGGACTTCATTACCATGATGTTCAAGCCATTTATTTTGATGTTCACTGTTGGACTGGACTTAAATTGGTTATGCAGCATCTAGTATTTCCAGGAAAAGGCAACAATAAAGTCAAAATTTACTTTCGTTGTGCTTCAAAAACATTTTAGATATCAGATATACGACACATATATTGGAAAGATCGTGGTGATCGCAGAGTGACTGTGTGTGCATGTGAAGAATAAATCAAATATCTAGAAGATATAATCTTTTAATTTCCTAATAAGTCTATATTAAGTATAAATAAATTCTTATTCTTCTCAACTCTATAAATAGAGTGCAAATGTAATTGTGATAATTATCTTAGAATGTTCTGATGATCAATATCATTCACCCTTATAAGTATCTCCGGGAATGTAGGTATTAGTGCCGAACCACATAATATCATTTATCTTTGGTATATAGATTTATTAATTTGCTTTATTCCTTAATCATTGATTAGTATTTATATATTTTTTTGTCAAATCAATGATATCATGTTAATTTTGACCTACATATCAAAATCTAATATGGTATCAGACCAAAAATGCCCTCGATACAATCGCTTCCGCTTCCTTCTTTCATTGAACCTAAATTATTTTGATAAGAGAATTTCAATTTTATGATTACATTGATTTTATCCTCGAGAGTCATCATTAATTCAAACTCTGTTTTTTTAGTGTAATTTATGTTGTTGTCCCTTCAACAAAATTAATTTATTTGCAAATAGATTCTCTTTGCAAATATCTCATCCAAATATCTTCTTTAAGATGTTTGTCCAAAATCAATTTATTTTTATATCTTAGCTCTAATTTTCACGAGATAAATTTCTCAAAAATTTAGTTCATCGTTTATTTTATTATCAACTGTAGAATACTAAATTGTGCATTTGTTTTGGCATGTTACCATTCAAGTTTACTAAACTTACATGGATCTATCTCTTCCCATTTTGACGATTTTATCAGTGAACAAAGATGATGGTATGTTAACTTGAATCACTTTCGTTCTGAAGCCAACGTTGATTTGGTTGACATGAAGTACCATTCACAACTATGAGATTGTTGCTAAATCTAAGTTATGTTGAGAATTACAATGCCCATAGTAATGCTTTCAAGGATAATCTTCCAATTTTCATAATTGGCCGACTATAAGGAGGCCTTCTATATGGTGACTAAATGGACTTTGTCCGTCACACTTTCATGGTCCTCTTTTTTAATAATCATAATTTCGTCCGAATCCTTCACATGTTGATTGAAATTCTTTAAAAAAAAAATTCAATTTCTTCTAATTGAGCAACAACTTCACTCAAATTTCATCACGATTGCTACTGATTTCACCGGCAACTCTTACAATTACAACTTAGAAATTGAACAATAGTAAAACTTTGTAAATCTTTCACAATTTCATCGAATTCAGCTAATAAATGTAATTTCTGGTTCAATTTCTTATTGAAACAACACTTGGTAGTGATAAATTGAAGATAATAATGATCATATTCGATCAATTGCAGTAGCAGAGAAAAGAAATCGTGTTGTTGCGATGAGAGAATCGGGTGAAGAAGATGAGATTTTCGGTCGGCAATCACTGTTCCGACCCATTAACCATATGCGACCCGGAAAAAAAAAAAAAAAAAAAACTCAAACTAACCAGACCGATATTCCAATTCTTTGAAAATCAAAACTTCATCTCTTCAATAGCAGGCAATGATCAATTTCTTCTTACTGTTGATTAAAAAAAAAGTTTTGAATATTCACTTCCCTGCCAAATCAATTGAATTGATCAAATTTGCAGCTTCATCTTCAATTTGTCGAATCAAATGCTACTACTTTCACTGATGTAGCTTGGAAATTGGACAAAGAAATGAACAAAAAAAAAAAGGGTTTAGAGTATAAAGAAGGATGAAAAAACATAAGAGGCTACCTTATTTTATCTTAAATCCTTTCTTCATATTGATACTGAAGTTTGGATATGAAAAGAAATAGAAAGATTGAGGTAGTTCAGTCAACAAACAAGAGACAAGGTTCTCTGGGAGGTGGATTTTTTGGATAAGCTCTGTGAGGTGGATAATGGGAGTGTTTGGTTGTTCCAGAAGATGGAACGGGAAAGAAAAGAGACCAAAATAAGGGAGTTAAAGATGTTAGGGCATACAAAATGGTTAAATTACCTAACTACCCTGATATCTTCAAAATTTCCAAACACTTGGTAGATATCAGATACATGTGAAGCATATGTAACAACGTCTCATAAGTATATTGGTTTGAATTTTTTATCTTTCATCCAATAGCCAGCATTAATTTTTTTTCTTAATGTGATATGTAAGTATTTTGTGTCACTTGGTCTGCACCTACTGCTGTAGCAGTTATCTAGTACTTACGGAAAATAATTTATCCTGTCTTATTATCAAAAATTTTATTCTCAAATTAAATTTAAAATAATTTTTATCTGTTAACCAATAATTTGGTTCTACTTGCTTACAAAATCTTACCGTCTCCAGTAATTATGTGTCATTTCCGAAATACATTCTCTGCTTTTGATTTAGTATTATTATCATTAACCAAGTGAGTAATTTATTGTATTAACAATTTACCACTTCTTATTTGTGGAATTATATTCCATATTTTATTTTGAATCATAATTTTGCCATTTTTTGGCCGTTAATTTTATGTACGCAAGAAACTAATTTTGTATTTTCGATAACATGTCATATCAAAATGAAGTGATATTCTCCTTCCAAGAATTTTTTTGTTGACATATAGATCATAAGATCATTTGGTCTTCTTTTCCATCGGTATTTTAACAATATGGACTTGACTCAACATGAAGGTTGGTGTCATTACACTGCGGGAAAAATCATCATTGAAGACTACAGATTAGAGTTGTAGTGCCCCTACGACAACTCCATTTTATGCATTGTGGATGGGGGTATTGTAGAAAGTCCAAGCTTTTCTACAATGCTTCACTAAGAGTTGTAAAGGGTGATGTGATTCATGGTTCGACAATATTTTGCCAAAGTTGTGATTCTCTTTTGATTTTTTTAAAGCCTAACACAACTCTTGCTTGTGTTGTAGGAATATCTTGGACAACACAAGTAGGATATCGTGGAAACATATGTAGCAATTATTACTGGTATTATGAATAAGATTTACACGACTCTTGTATGAGCCGTGGAACTATCTTGGACAACGCATAGTTATGTTGTAAAGAAACTATTTCACAATATCTGGCTTGTGTAGTTGAAAACTGGAAGACAACATCTATTAGTATTGTGAATACTTCTGTCATTACACTTCCTAGGGTTGTAGAACTATCTTGGACAATACCTAGTTTGAGTAGACATTCTTTCACAACCACTGGTTTGTGTAGTTGAAATATGGAACACAACTCTTATTAGAAGTTGTGTGCATAAAACTATTTTGAAAAAAAAAAAAATTATAGCTAAAACCGAATTGCTGAAAGTAAGCTGCCAGTGTAATACATTTACATTAAGCTGCCAGTGTAAAAAAAAAAAACTATTTTCACATTAAGCTGCCAGTGTAACACATTTACATTCATTCAAGTTAACATGCCACTCCAATTGCATTACCTAGCTAACTTCAAATCACCTTATATGAAAGTGTGTTGCGCAACGAAAGAAAAGAAAATGATAAATTTTTTGAACATGACCAAAAATATCATATAAATCGTAAAACGCAGATATTGGCCTCCCCACAAATATGGAAGTAGCATACACTTCCTTGGCTTTCTCCAAACTACCCAGAGATTTTCGCTTTGAAACTGTATCTCCATTCAACTTCCCTAAATATAATTCCATTACTCCAACCAATTCCTCCCCTACAATTTTTTCCTAGAATTCATCTAATACATTCATTTCAGCATTCCCTTCAGCTCTTGCTATCACCCATTCAGCTCATCAGACTCACACTTTGCTCAACCCTTCTTGCACAGCCATATCCTTCAGCTCTACCTCAAGCCATATAGCTCGTCAACACGGCACTTAGTCTGCAGCTGCAATGTAATTCTCAGCTCAAACCATTCAATCTCACACTCAACAGCAACCACCATAACTGAACACCACAACATCTTCATGTAGCCTTCAATTTCAACACTCCTGCTACAATACTTAACACCACAACATCTTCATGTAGCCTTCACTAACTTCCCAGCAAACCATTCAATTCATCTCACCAACATCACCTCACTTTCTCCGGCAGTAAGTATAAACCACTTGACCAAAATCCAATAAGGGAATCGATGGATACCAAGTCATCTACAATTGTCATCATAATTTGCAACTTCTTGATACCATATCCAACTGCAACAAGTTTAGCTGTGATGGAAATAGGAGAGAAACATAAGTACGTTAAGAGGAAGGTAAGATATTTTGACAGAATCAGTTATTTGAGAGAAGATACTTACACATTCCCCATGTGAGGCCTTCCATCTGGAAACTCCTCACTGTTTCCTCAAGCTTTGCCATATCTATCTCATCATCCCATGGCTTCACATCCAACAAAATTGAAGACTTTCCGACTGAGAGAAAAAGTTAAAATGACAATTATATATGGTTCTTGGAAAAACCCACAAGACCATACAAAAAACTAATCGCCTTAGTTTCTAAAGCACAATTTAAGGAGAGCATAATCACATTCATTCTTTTTTCCAGAGGCTTTGACAGCTGTTGCAGGTTCTTTTGAAAATTTATCTCCTTAATTTTGAAAATGCTCCGAACTGCTCGTCAAAAAGATGATTCTTGCAGTTCCAAATATCCACAAGTTAGTCTAGAGAAACAGCCTAATAATGATTCAAGTAAGAAAGGTCAATATCTTATAATCACCTTCAACAAAGTATGTCTTGGAAATAGCTTGATCACATGCCCTAACCTTTCAGCTCACTGCCAGAAGAAAATCATAATAAAATTCAATTCACAGTGGAAACCAAAAATGAAATGAATCTTCTACTATTATGAAGTTCCAAATAGGCCGATTCGAGGTTAAAAACGAACCATTTCAGAAAGTTCTATTAAAATCACATTGACCATAACCAAACAGAGTTGACATCGTTCTTTACATCAAAGAAATAAAGCAGCTACGGCAAAATCTGTAAACAAAAGCCACAAATGACATTAAAATACATATGGACCTGATTTAGAGATCAGCAAGGAGATGAGGTAGTTGAACCATAACCATCAACTAAAATCTTGGATTTGTCTAAATCTGTCCTCAAGATTGTGTAAATACCAGTATTAGGGGTTAAAAAAATAGCCAACCGTAGGTTATATGGCTGTTGAGTTTTCTAACATGTATCTCAAAACATAGAGGGTCATCACAGTAGTTGCATTTTGGAATATCAGCTTTAGAAGGACATCCACTTACCATGAGCCAAAGTGGTTTTGCCTTTAAGTCTTGAGTATACCCGTTGCAATGATAATACAAACCATGTTTACTTTTTGGTACTTGTATGCCTTCGATAAAAAAAAATGAAAGAGAAAAAAACAGCTAGAATATAGACATTATTTTGTGCTTAGATTCGCAAAATAAAACCTTAATACTTGCTCAGGTGCTTTACCCACGCACACTTGAAAAGTAGTCCAACTTCTTCTATCATCATCACCCTGTTTACCAGATCCAATGAAGTTTTAAGAGTTACAAAAGATAGAACATTGCTAAAATATCAACAGGATTTCACATATTTTTTACCTCAAAATCACCCATCATTGCTTCAACAGCTTCATCCTTTTTTTTGGAACAACCAATGAGCTTTAGTAATCGTTTTCGGATACCTCTGTATCGTATTCATATTCAGCCTCATCCTCATTAGAGATATCGAACTCTGTCCAGAGGCTGGCTGCAACTGCTACACCACCAAAATTCTTAGTAATCAATTTAAAGAAAACCTGATTTGAGCCAATTACAAGACACAAACTTGACCGTGGCGGTGTTGAACTACCCGCTTAGTGAGAATCACCTGACAGGTCATAACTGCTAAACCACCACAATACTTCCACCTACTTTATGTCCTTGATAATGAAAACATTTTAGGTCTCAGAAAATGTGAGGGTACATATTTTATATGAGGCATGCTAAAAGTGAATTAGGTGAAACAATAACCATGTTTACCTCTATAAACGCTACATAAATGTGGCTATGTCTCATCACTATCCTAATAAAATACTAATTTTTCATTTGTAACTACTAACCTTGAGATGAGATATTTATCTGTTTACACGCCTGTTTATGCCCTGAACGCCAATGGACTCTCTACAACAGAAAAATCCAACAGTTCCTCTTTAGGATTGACTTGGAAAATTAGCTAAAAGACTTCATTAACCAAAATTACCTGGTGTTCTTCAGAACAATAGCGCACAATTCGGCAAGCACTGCAAACCTTGTCTCCTTTCCATGTACCACACCAATTACAGAGTAGAGCTAACATGGCCAACAATAAAAGGCATGACATCATTAGATAGCAAGATAATCCAACAAATTTGAGGGAAGACTATTTAAATTATCGATACTAAGCTATAAAATAGGATAACAAGTTACCTCCAACTCCAGGCAATCTGCTGGCCCTGTCTAATTGCGGAGGGATACTAGAGTAATAAGCATTAGGTAGCTGGTACCGAAGAACCTTCACACTACATAAGCACTTTGAGTGTTACAACAGTAGGAATTTTTAAAGTAAATGTTGAATCAAGAGAAGAAGTGTCCTACTTAGACCGCCGATATTTGGAGGAATGACTTCCACACTTAATCTTGTGGATTCAACTATTATTTATACTTCAGAGATTACACAGTAAGTTGTTACAGATTTGAAACTTATTCAAAGATAACAAACGAATTCTAAAAGATAGCCGTATGACTAGACTTATACTCGGTCTTCAACTGACTCAGTTGAGAGTCTTTAGGTGATGATTGTATCTTGCTTAACACCTTCCCTCAAGTTGTACTGGAGTTGGCGAAGGTGCAACTTGCTACGTATAATCTATAATCTTGGTGCTGGAAGACCCTTAGTAAATATGTCCTCCAATTGATCCCTGGATTTTATAAATCTGACATGAAGCTGGTTTTTTTTGAACTTATGAAACGAACTTGTAACTGCCCCTCAAACTGTTGTATGAGACAATTGGCGTTTCTCTTCAAATTAATAGTATGAGATAGTCAAAATACCTCTTCAAATGGTTGTGTGAGATAGTTGGAATACCTCTTCAATTGGTAGTATTGATGTGTGTTGGTTAACAGATGTAATTGGTAATGGTTACATTTGTTTTGGTATTGAAATTTGTTTAGAACTGGTTTTTAAGAATGTTTTTTATACCAGATATAAAGTGTTGATACATGGCCTTGCCACTAGCTAGAGACATGTGAACAAGCTTGCTTAGTAGAAAACGGTGTTAATGGCGGTGGTGAATTGTTATGATTTGGTGATAGAGACTTGTGTTGCAGTTAAAATGGATGGATGATGTGAGTAAAGTAGGTGATGGAACTGGTGATATGGGTGAAAAACAAACACCTAAAGATGATGTAGAGTTCAAAAATCTCTTAAGTATTTTTGATGAGCAGATTAGGGGTATATTATTTCTTTCACAGTGGAAGAATGAGGGGATTTGAGTGTTTGGATGCTGATATGAAAGTGGTTTTGATGGTGGAGATCTACTGTTGGTTGTGATGGCGGCGGCTGTTACAGCGAAAAAGCGAGGGGATCGAAACCTCCTGATACCAACTTAGACCGCCGATATTTGGAGGAATGACTTCCGCACTTAATGTTGTGGATTCAACTGTTATTTATACTTGAAAGATTACACAGTAAGTTGTTACAGATTTGAAACTTATTAAAAGATAACAAACGAATTCTAAAAGATAGCCGTATGACTAGCCTTATACTTGGTCTTCAACTGACTCAGTTGAGAGTCTTTAGGTAATGATTGTATCTTGCTTAACAGTCCTAAAAAGAACCTTCGGCACTGCTTTTCTGGTCATCGTTTCCATTGCTGGTGTTGGTCTTGGAGAAGGCAGGTCATTGATGAACACATGAACAGAAACAAAGTTCGATGGAACGTCGAATCCTATCCAGAGAACCGACTGTTCAGGCATTTCTAAGAACAATGTATGTGCATCTCATCTGGTAATGGGGAAGGCTTTGTTGGTACTCATCTTCATCCTTATGAGTTATCCTTCCCTGCAACATGATTACAAGCACAATAAATTCATTCAAAGCTATAAAACCCATTTATTCAAAGCTCTGGTGAAGGACCAGTAACAGTACCTTTGAAAGCACGGTAGAGCTAGGTAGCATCTTCTCGAGGCGATTGCAACACAGGAGGAACCATTAAACTCGACATGATTATTATGATGATAATCAAACTTTTTTAAAACCTTTTTCTTCTTGATTTGAAATCTCTGGATAATTTGTTTTGAAGGAGTAGAAAATGAGAAATCGTCTTCTTTACTTTTACTAATGAGAATATATGACTAATAAGAACTGTTGGGTAAAGCTGGGTAGCATTTTCTAACCCATGCTTCCAATTCCTAACGCACCAGCAAAATCATCCAATTCACAGCTCAAAGTCATTGCAACCACCAGCTTCAAACCCTAATTTCCATTCTTAACAGCTCAAAGCCATTGCAACCACCAGCTTCAAACCCTAATTTCAAATCGTCTTCTCCGTAGAAACGGAGTCAGAAACTTGGTAAGAACGAAACTTGGCCTCGAGTTGGTAAGAACAGAGTCAGAAACTTGGTAAGAACGAAACTTGGCCTCGAGTTGGTAAGAAACGGAGTCAGAAACTTGGTAAGAACGAAACTTGGCTACGAGATCGAAACTTGGCCTCGAGTTGACTACTCTAAGTCAGAAACTTGGTAAGAACGACCAATCCATCCATTTACAGGTAAGATTCCTTCGGAGTATTCTACGAAACCTTAAACAGAACCTATTTCTGCATATTGTATGCAAACCAGGCTCCGTGATCGAAACTTGGCCTCGAGTTGACTACTCTAAGTCAGAAACTTGGTAAGAACGACGAATCCATCCATTTACAGGTAAGATTCCTTCGGAGTATTCTACGAAACCTTAAACAGACCCTATTTCTGCATATTGTATGGAAACCAGGCTCCGTGATCAAAACTTGGACTCGAGTTTACTACTCTAAGTTAAAAACTTGGTAAGAACGACGAATCCATCCATTTACAGGTAAGATTCCTTCGGAGTATTCTACGAAACCTTAAACAGACCCTATTTCTGCATATTGTATGCAAACCAAGCTCCGTGATTGAAACTTGGCCTCGAGTTGACTACTCTAAGTCCGAAACTTGGTAAGAACGACGAATCCATCCATTTACAGGTAAGATTCCTTCAAAATATTCTACGAAACCTTAAAAAAACCCTATTTCTGCATATTGTATGCAAACCAGGCTCCGAGATCGAAACATGGCCTTGAGTGGAGTACTATAAGTCGGAAATTTGGTAAGAACGGTGAATCCATCATCTACAAGTAAGATTCCTTCGGAGTATTCTATGAAACCTTAAACAAACCCTAGCTATCATGGAATATTGTATGCATACCTTGGCCCCGAGGTCGAAACCTGGACGTGAGTGGACTACTATAAGTCGGAAACTTCGTAAGAACGATGAATCCATCCATTTACAGGTAAGATTAATTTGGAGTATTCCACGAAACATTAAACAAACCCTATTCAGGCATATTGTATGTATACCCTGGCTCTGAGATCGAAACCTAGCCGTGAGTGGACTACTATAAGTCGGATACTTCGTAAGAACGATGAATCCGTCCATTTACAGGTAAGATTCCTTCAGAATATTCCCTAAAACCTTAAACAAACCATATTCTGGCATATTGTATGCATACCCTGGCTCCGAGATCAAAACCTGGCCGTGAGTGGAGTATTATAAGTCGGAAACTTCGTAAGAACGATGAATCCATCCATTTACTGGTAAGATTCCATGGGAATATTCTCAATAACTTCGAACTTTTGGGTTCACGATTTTGGTCCTGGAAAAGTTTTCGGATATTTATACCCAATCTCAATAACCCTAAGTTAGTGATTTAACCCTTTTTTTTTTTTTTTTTTTTTTTTTTTTGCGAGTGAGAAATTTTTTTTGCGGAAACGGGATAACAAAATATTTTTCTGCTGAAGTGAGAAATTTTTTGCAGAAGTAACAAAAATTCTGTAGAAGTGAGAAAAATTTGTCGTATCCTTACGACAACTTTTCTTAAGAGTTGTGGAAGGGGATGTAGAAAAACTTTCATCACAACCATCCATTTCCATCTAAAGTCGTCCGTTAATTTTTTTCTTTCTATTTTCCATATTACCATCGTATCTATTCTTTCCTTTTCCATTTCGAACATTTTTTTTCCTTCACAGAGCTGCAACTTCATCCCCCTCTTCGTCGTCTTCAATGAAATCACCATCATCCCCCCTCCATCGACCCCAACTCCAACAACTTTGTTAATGACTATCGTCTTCAACTACATCGATCTCAGCTTCTTCATCTCAGGAGATTTCTTCACCAACTTCATCATCACCAACAAGTAATCTTACACATAGTTGAAGACTTACCACCTCCATTGATTTCTCAAAGGTCTATTACCCAGATCGATCAGTAATCTACGAGGATATGTGTTTACTTTGGAACTTATTGTTTTGAAATTTGAGTTATATGGTTTTGGAAGGGCAGTTACATTTTTGAACTTAACCCTCTTTTGGTGAAGTTGTTGTGATTGCAGAATGTGCCAGATTTTGCCAAGAAATAGGAGAGCAGTTTGAGAAGTACTTGGCTTATGCGACGCCAATGCTTATAGAGAAGAATGTATGTGATTGTTTAAAGAGAAAAATGTAAGTGATTGTTTACAGAGAAGGCATGTATGTGATTGTTTACAGAGAAGGCTTCGTGCTGTTTGCGGCTCAGTCACCTGAGCATTATTTTTGAGCATTACATTTTGTTTACAACTCTTATGAAGGGTTGTCATAAATTTAGTGTATTAAAGAACCACAAACTGGACAGAACATGTGATAGTGTAGGTATGGTTAATGGTGTAGACTTCCATATAGGAGGCTGAGGATTAAATCCCACCATCCTCATTTCTTCCAACTTTCTATATTTTTACTTCAACAACACTTATAAGTGTTGTTATACATTTTTATTCAAAAAAAAAAAAACCAAAACTTGTGAACGGTAAGGATGGTTGATGAGCTAGACTTCCATGCAGTAGATTCATGTTCGAATCTTCCCTCTAACCTCATTTTTTTCCAACATTCTATATTTTTACTTCAACAACACTTATAAGTGTTGCTATACATTTTTATTAAAAAAAAAAAGAATAAAAACCAGAACTTATGAACTGCAAGGATGGTTGATGAGCTAGACATCCATGCATTAGGTTCATGTTCGAATCTCCCCTCTAACGTATTTTTCATTATCATATTTTTGTGTTCTTCAACAACTCTTGTGAGAATTGTGATAGGCTAAGTCACTATGTTTATGGAACAAAGTTGTTAGCTAAATGTTGTCGCAACAATTTTTCTTAAGGAGTTGTCGTTTGTTTTCTTCGCGCAACCCCTAGTTTCCCGAGGGTTGGTAGTGATGATATACGACAACTCTTCCTTTGAAACCAGTTGTAAAACATATGACTTTCTATAATGTTTAGCGAAGTGTTGTAAATCTCCAGTTGTAGATGTATATTTTTCCCGTAGTGAATTATTTAAGGATTCGTAAGCTCGTCAATGCTATGAGACTGTTCAAGAGACGTTTTAGCCGCTAATGTCTCGATTAATTAAATATGAACAATAACTAATAAAAATAAAATAACCATAATTTGGAAAAACGAATAGTACCTTTAGATATATCTCGAAAAGTTACGCGAAATGGACTACTCGGTCGCGTCAATCGGACACCGGATGGGCAAGATATCGCGCATGGAAAATCGGAGGCGAAATCGGTCAACCTTGACCGTGGACCAGACCTTGACCATTGACTTGTCCTGACTTTCGGTGGACCTGACTTTTAATGGACCTCTGGTTAGCAAGTGCATGCCCCTTAGTAAAGATAGGTGTTGTCCTGACTTTCGGTGGACCTGACTTTTAATGGACCTCTGGTTAGCAAGTGCATGCCCCTTAGTAAAGATAGGTGTTAGCACTAGTAAAGTTAGATTCTATAAAGATCTAAAGAAGATATCTACGAACTAGTTTTGGTGTATATTACTAGCTGCCTGTTAGTTAAAGAGGGTTAGTATGATGACTCTTACAAAGGAGGTAGTGAGAGTTTAAGAGGGAGAGAGTGGACCGGAAGGAGAAGGAGAAAGGAAAGAAAAGATAAGAAGAGAAGTGGAAGGGATTAAGATTAAAATAGGTATTAAGAGAAAGGTTTAGTTACATTGTTAAGGGAAATAATCAATTGATCATGATGGTAAATATTTATGGTTCTTGTTGAGTAAGAATGATGATGGATTAGTTGAGTTCAATGATGGAGGCGATGAAAACTTAATGAATCAATTAAGGTAACTTTATTAATCTACTCTATAATGCTAATGAATATTTGGGTTGATGTTTGTTTAATTAGAATAGCTTAAAATCAAATTAGTGTATTTTTCCATAATCATCATTGTATGTGCAATATGAGTGTCTCTGTCTATATCTATAGATTTTTTTAGGTACTTTAAAGGGTGAATTTGTAGTTGGTTACTGAATGAGACTTGTAGATGAGTCTCTAGTCTATCTTTTCGATTTAGTTTACTTGATTTGGATAAATAGGAAATTTGTTATGAATTTTCGAAGTTTGAGCGTTACGACTGAAAAACTGGTAACAGCTGTGAGTAAGCGACTAAACGGAAGCTTATAGGTATGTTCTGATAGAAACTGGCTTCTGGTATCAACTACAAAGTTGTAGATAGGACTCTCCTTTCCCGTGAGACTTTAACTGACCCTTTTGGATCCAAATTGAATGATCTATAGTGCCCGAAAGTTGACTTCTTGTGCTGTGTACAAGTAGTGAAAAATGCTTAGAAATGTCTATCTCTGTTTGTGAAATTGACTGAGTGAACTTAACTAGTTACACAGATCCGGGTTATTAACTGGGTCAAACGGGTCGGATCGTGGGTCGACCCAGATGGTTTAGCAGGCCGGTTCGGATCAGGCCCAATGGGCTTGGGCTTAGGGCCATAAACCTTAATTTGAATTTTTGGACCACTTATGGTCCGAATTAGCTTTCGGTTCCTTCTGCAAAGTTGTAGGGTTTGTCGACGGCTTTCCGATGATACCAAATTTGACCCCATTTGGATAAATATACATTGTTTTATCCCAAATTTACTTAAAACTAAGTTATATAACTAATGATAGAGTTGGAACCATTAGTTATTTGACATAGCCTATAACTAGAGACTTGTATGAAATTATGTTATGAACATTATATGAGCCTATTGGGTAAATTCTTAGAGTATTTGTATGATTAACAGTTATTCTATACTAACAACGATCGATTCATAGGATGAACCAGTGGATTGAGAATCTCAAGGTAGGCGTGGCTTGTCATCAAATCGGGTGGGAACTCTGTAACCTCCTTGTAATTATTAATTTTACTTTATGTGCGAGCATGATGAGTCATAAATTTCTGTAAGTATATTGATTGTAATTCAATGGGTATGTTGTGTAATATGCGTTGTGTGGTTTCCCCGCGAAGAGTGTATGTGTCTCCCCATAGCTCTTGGCTAAGTTTAGTAGGGCAATGCTACATTGTTTGATTATTACTTGGTAGACCGGCTTTACCCCGGATAAATAGTATTACATTTTATTGTCTTAAGATAGTAGTCCGGCTTTACCCCGGTTGATTATTACTTAGTATTCCGGCTTTACCCCTGTTGATTATTATATATACTATTTTATTTGGGGAAGTCACTCATGTGCATATTATACTTGAATGTGCAGTCTTAGTAGAATGACTGGGTTACTATGACCTTGACTTAGGAAGAAATTCTAGGTTCATGACTGGATATAGTCATTATTTGGAGACTTCGGCCTACAAATAATGATTGGGCCTTTTGTGAACCTGTTGTGCGGGGTCAGATAATAGTAATCAAAATCTTATTATATTCTAGACTTAGATGGTGGCATTGGGTTTTATGAGGTGTACGCATTCAATGATAGTATCTTACGATACCTGGATTCATGCTATCATTTGAGACTGGAGTTATTCCTAGCATCTTATCCTCAATTGAGTGAGACGAGGTTGGGATAACATATGTTTAGGTTGTTTAATTCATTTCTTGTAGATCCATTCGGAGGTGGATCTTTCACGGATATTACCACTATGGACGTAATATCTGGGGATATGAATTGAAGCAATCTTCTGCTCTATGTTGCGTGTACAAGATGTTTATCGTTTTTCTTTAGTAGAACTGTGATGCATATTAGTGATTACTTGAATGTTATAATGAAAACCACTGAGCCCCATTTGGGATGATGTGCTCACTTGTTCCCACTTCAGTTTTCAGAAAACAGAAGAAATGAAGAGCTCGAAGATATCCGTTTTGTAGCTTAGAGCTTTATCGAATCTAGTGATGTGGTGTATTTTTTACTACATGTATTCTTTGTTTTCTGTAAACAACACATTAATATGATCTTAGAATACGAAAGACTTTCATTTATATATACAGAGAGTTTGGGTTTTGTACTGGGATTAGTTTATATAATCGAGATTCATAAGAAGATTTGATATTTCAATTAGGTTTTAATCCTATCAGCTAAGCAGGTTTAGTATTTGGGGCGTCACACATTAGCAATTAACAAACCAAGCCTAGAGGCCATTCAAGGAAACTCTAGAAGAAAAATCTATATATGCACGTCACTAGTGGAAAAAAGGCAATCTGAGACATAATGAAACGAGACAAATTGAATATCGCGATGCAATTATATGTTGAAAGGGTGGTTGACTTAAGTCAAATTGTCGTTGTGTTAAGATGGGTGTGACTTAGATAACAACATTTACTTAATTGTGGCTGACCAAAGTCAAGATGTTGTTGTGGCAGGACTATTGTTGACTTCTACAACGACGTATGGATAATATTGTTTCTTTGGTAGGATAATTCACCTTCTACGGTTAGGATTTTGTCTTAAAAAAAATGAACGGTTAGTCAAATCTGTCTTTTCAACCCTATCTCTACCCCAAAGCAGTAGAGATAATCACTTTCTCTCTCACCTCTTTCTTTACTTCTACGCCTCTCTGTTCTCGTCTCTCTTTCTCCTTCTCCTTCTCCTCTACTTCTCCCTCACCATTTCTACCCACAACAGAGAGAGGAAATAACCTTCGAGATTAGGATTTACCCTAATGTTGGATCCATGATTCTTCGTTTCACCGTTGCTACTATCACAAAAACACCACCACAGAGAAAAAAACTATTTCTCATTGATGAACTAGGGAAAAAACCCTAAGCTTACCAAACTATAAACCCTAAATATACCCGAAACAATAACTTACTCTCAGATGGCAGATTTGGAAACCTATAAAGAGCATCCTACTTGATGCTTGATTATTAGGGTACTGAATTAAATTCCCAACTAAGGCTATTGTCTTTCTCATGAGGATTTTCTGCCTTAGGAGTTGTAAAACAATTAATAAACTTCAACGAAGCAAAGTGATGATCTGCAAGGATCACCTTTACTCGTATCTGTCACGTTGTACTCTTTCCCCTTCGTCAAGGTTTTGTCCCACTGGGTTTTCCTTGTCAAGGTTTTAGTGAGGCAACATACTCGAGTCCAACTATGTTCTAAGTTTGCTTAATATTATACTATTTTTCTTTAGTTCAGGTTTTTTCCCTCTGGGTTTTCCTGACGAAGTTTTAACTAGGCAATTAACTTAGACTTATTGATCTTTGAAGATCGTATTGCATGTGATGAACTACATGTAAAGTACGAGACAACATGTGAAGTACTACATGTGAAAAGTTGTACCAAGGTTTTATCCCACTGGGTTTTTTCTTGTCAAAGTTTTAGTAGGGCAATTGATTTCGGCACAAGTCACCAAGGAAAGAAAGACATTTGAAGAACTACATTCAAAGCACTATATATGAAGTACAATGTATAAAGTTTTGTTATTGAACCGCACAAGAGGGAGTTGTTATTGAACCCCTTTATTTGTATATAAATGAACATTACAACAACTAATCAAGGATATTCTCCTTCTTGAGTGTTAATAAAAAACAACAAGCTCAAGTCCCAACTCACCTACTTAGGGCCATGGATGTGCTTCAACCCTCCATCTAACTAGTTTCACCCTTTTATTTGTATATAAATGAACCTATTACAACAACTAATCTTTCTAGTAAGATATTCTCCTTCTTGTGTCTACATGGTCTTTCTTCACCTCTAATTCTCCTTGAACAACAACCTATTTTTAATAAAAAACAACAAGCTCAAGTCCCAACTCACTGAGTTCACCGATTCAGTGACTTAGCACCGATTCAATGACTCAGCTGATACCCATACCAACTGATTCTTCTTGTTTATTTTTTTATTCCTAGTAAATTCAACCCTTCAGAAGCAAATCCACCTCTTGTGCACTTCGATTTCGTCCATCGTTTATCTAGTTTCAATGAATCTTTAGTGAATGATCCGTGTTGATGATACTCATAATTAATTTATTAAATATGGCTAATATAATTGTTTGTTCATGTGGTCAATGGTTCTAATAAGACTAGATCCCAATGATCCACACTTGTACAGGGTGGTTACCCACGATAAACCTGACATATTACACCCAAACACTCGGATTAAATTTGAATATAAGCTCCTCTCTCTGTAAGTACTCATCTGCATCTTAGGATTCAACAACATGAATAGTCAACTTCTCTACACGGTTATACGCTTTTCTCTATTTACTTGTCCTTGTACCAGCACCTACAAAAGGTAATAATCATTCTTTATCTCTCATTGAATTTTGACATTCCATTGTTGCTATTACAGTTTTTTTTTTTGAGCATGTATTGTGGCTCTTTGATACAAAAATGACGCTTAATTGTGACGGCTGAAAAATGTCGCAATAGATTGTCACAATTCCTCAGTTGTGGCGGATATATATACTGTAGCTCGGTTCCACCAAGGGTCGTTGCATGGATTGTAGTTACTGGCAATCATAAATTAAGAACAACATTAATGCGTGCAGATGCATCTTAAAAGCTATTTGAATCTGTTTAGATCCAAGGAAACCATTGAAAATTTGTAGATTTTGAGATAAAAATACTGTGGAGCCTGCAGGATACTCATGAAAATGAAAATAATAGTCGGTGATTACCGGAGTTTTAGATCAACAGCAATTTTAATCGGCGTTGATAGTGATGTTAGTCGTCATTCCATTTTTACAGTTGCTTACAGAAAAAAAAGGTTGATGTTTGACATGGAAGCTAAACGGCTTTTACGGCTTTCAATATGTAAAAGGGAGATGGCCTTTGTAGGGCTTCAAGTAATTCTCTCTTCGGCGCCGGCGGTGTACCTTACGAGGTCTTAGAAATTGCATCTTTTACTTCTAATGTGAATAATGAAGTTATCCTCTCCGTCCATGGGGCTGGTAATCTCGCAGCACTGCCTCCGCGGTGCCTGGACATAAATAGTTTCATACGAAGACTGAATATAAGTTTCTTGTCATCAACACTTTAGCAACCAAAAGTGTTGTAAGCCATCATCAAAAAGAAAGATAATGTTCTTACCTTGCTCCACTCAACAGGATCCATTCTTGGGGATGTAACATTGACAGTATGTAAAGCTAAAGCCGAGCGGAAGTCAGCCCGGTTACAGTCGACCCCTCCTGTGTTAGGTTCAAACCTCTTATATGAAGTCAACGTTCTGTTATTTTCTTCAACTCCGTTATTATTTTCGTTGTCTACGAAATAAACAAGTGGTCGATCACAAGGTTCAGGACTCATTGGACGAGTATCGAATGTGAAAGGTTCGTTTCCTCGACTCTGCCACGTTTGAAACGTCTGAAATGCAATTCCGAGCTCTTTATCCGACACTAACCATGGATATACCTGAACAGTGTAACCCCAAGACACCGACACAGACCATTTCCGTTTTAAATCATGGCAGATGCTTTGCTGTAAGATTCTTCCTGGGTCCAACGTGTATGCTGCCACCAGCCTCTTCAATGAATCAATTTGATTAGCACTAGTTGGAAAAATTGGCTTCACGTCGTCAAGGTGATGAAGAGAGACAAGTGGTGTGATTGGGTGTGCAGATAATAAACCATACAGATCCTCTCGAATATCTACCTACATAAAAAAAAATTAGAGACCATAATCAAAATCAAAACAGAATGGAACCAAAAACAGGACAATAATTTACCTGATGGAAGCCAAGTTCTATGGTTAGGGGAACCCCAATTTCAGCCAAACAGGCACCAATTCTCTCATCAGAACCATGCATATAAGAATACCTATCAATGCACCCATCCAGTCTTTTCACCAACTGCATCACCAAAGGATAACTAAGAGCAAAACCAGCACCTCCATAACCTAAACCATAAGTATGCTTCATATCTTGTTCCACACTCTCTGAATTCCCACCTATATAATACATTTGATTATGGTCATACTTCGCTAACACAGTTACTAAATTCTCAGTGAAGAAAACAGTATCATCATCACCCATGACAAACCATCTCACATTCTTCAACCTCAATCTGTAACTCTCCAACACAATTCTAGCTATTCGATTTGACGTGCTGGACCCATACTTGAATCTGCCCGTGCCCTGAGAAACCCGATACGGAGGCGAATTTTTCGGCCACTCTTTTTCGTTCGGCTTTTCGTCTAACCACACAAATCCACGAGTTATGTTTTGTTTCCACCATAACTCCGTATAATGTTTTCGTGACGCCCATGTCTTTTTGGAACCTCCTATGCCAAAAAGTATATGAGAAATGTTGGTATTATAAGCATCCTTGACAACAATATCCGTCCCTGTTGTTTCCGGACACTCCGTGGTAAGATCATGAGTACTAGCACTTAGCAATGGATTTGTGATGGGCAACCATCTTGATAGGAAGAGTAATACAAAGGAAATCACAAGGAAAACTAAAAGACCTCTCTTCATCATTAACTCCATTGATTGATTGCATGAAAGGTTTTGTTTCATAAATGAACAAGCTGAGAGTCTTGAAGTATTCAACAATGGAGGCAAGGAAGAAAGAACGGATATCTAGGTAGCAAGTTGTTGTTTTTAAGAGTCGATGATCAGAATAGAGAGTTGTAAACACTTGATAACATTTCTTCTTCTCTGTTATGTGCGTTGTCTCTTAAATAATTACTCCTTCTATTCCATTTTAGACGATGTTTTTGAAGTTTTTACGTAAATTAAGAAATACAGAGAGATATGAAGGTTTTATCTCTATATCCTTGAGAAAAGTCTTCAAACATTAATTGTTATTAGTGCATTTAAAAAAAATACTTATAGTTCCAAGACAAAATATAAGGGTATAATTAGTAGTTTTGTGGAAAAATATGAAAAATATAAGTATTGTGGAACAAAAATATAACCCTTAAACATGTCTAAAATGGAACAGAGTGAGTAATACACAATTAGAGATGTTTAACAAAATGTAATGTCAGGCATAATTTGTCCAGTTGGGATGATTTTTGTCAACTATTAGTGGATAGATGAAGCTTCAGCAGTTTAAAAACTTGATTATTTTTGTTTCACCACTGTACTGGCGCACAAGTAGGCACGTCTGTAGTCCGATCTTTTTGTTTCACTACTATGCATGTCTTACTTGCCAACCTGTGTGCATGTGGGCATGTTCTTTAGTTCAATTATTCCCACTTCGACTTCGACGTGTAACGGGGTAAGCTATTTATGAATTAAATATATTCAAGATGGACAACTTCAAATCATTCTCAAGGATCCGTAGATCATACAATTAGAATTTTCAAATCATCTCTATTACAAAGAGTATGAGGGATGGGAGCCATTGACCTTGGATTTTGTTGCCGAAGGTGCAAGAAATATTTTAGGTAGTTAAACTTGTGGAAGTGAAAATTCGCGGGTTCTCTACTTGTTTTATGGCATTAAACAAGCCTAAACATTTTGAACCTTCCAAGTAGGGGCTCCTCAAAACAACTGAGGGGCTTCTGTAGGATACCCAACGATTTGGGCCCTGGATACGGGCTGTCCTATGGTAAACAATCGAAAAACGTTTAAAAAAAAATCAAAAAAAATCTCTAATCCTAATCCACAAAAACTCCGAAATCGATCATCATTTAAAATCAATCATCATCAACCCAACAAAGAAAACGAAGAGTATTTTCTTGCACAATTTCAACCTAATTCAGTATTTTTAATTCGACAACCAATTTTTTTACATTTTGTGTTGAAATAAGATAAAATCGCTCAAATGGGATAAAAAGAAATTGGTTTGCAATGTCAATTACGTTAAGGGCGAAGACTAATTCTCCAACCGCACATATATTTTGTTGTTATTTACGTCTCGGAAATCAAGAACTCATGGCCATAACTAGTTCAAATCTCAAGTTTTTATCCAAGTGCCTTTTACATCGAGGAAATGAAGAATTCTTAGCCTAATCCATGTTTTGGAAAACTTGTTAATAGACTTTATATTATCCTCTTGCCTTATTTACCTTTAAGAAATTATCTCCATTTACTTGGGTTGTAAACACAAAATATATTATATGGTTTTATATATATTCTAGCCAAGGGGAACATTTCTCCTCAAGGAAATTATCATCAAATCCAAGATGGTATCAGAGCCTCTACGATCCTATTTTCTCTAAACTATTAAAATCAATGGCGACGGAAAAACTGAAGCTCACAGACATTGCTGAGGCATATAGTTCTATGCATCTACAGCAACCCGATGATGCTTTCTACATGGATACCTGTGCTACCTCACATCTCACTGCTGATTCAGGTACTTTACATAACGTTACCAATTCTAGTACTGTACGGTCTATCTTAGTTGGCAATGGCAATAGCATTCCAGTTACTACTAGTGGTACCAAGCTCATAAACCTCCCTTCTCGCACCCTTCAACTCAAAAATACTCTTGTTGTTCCCGATATTATCAAAAACTTAGTCTTTGTTCGTAAGTTCACCACTGATAATCGTGTGTCTGTTGAGTTTGATCCATCTGGTTTTTCTGTGAAAGATCTGAGTTTGAGGAGGATTATCCTTCGGTGCAATAGTTCCGGGGAGCTCTACCCTATCACCAACTCTGCCGTGCCACCTACAAAATCGTCCCAACCTTCACCCATTTCCCTTGCTGTTTTTTCGCCAAATATTTGGCATAGCCGCCTTGGCCACCCTGGCAAGATAATTTTAGATGTCTTACGCAAAAATAATTCTATTTATTGTAATAAGAATAATTCTTCTCAACTTTGTCATTCATGTTAAGTTAGTAAACATGTTCGATTGCCATTTTATGAATCTAATTCCATTACTTTTGCACCCTTTGATATCACACATAGCGATTTATGGACCATTCCATTACATATTGATACCGGTTTTCGATATTATCTTATATTGCTTGATGATTTTACCAACTATCTATGGGTCTACCCTTTGAAATTGAAGTCCCAAGTTTATAGCAAATTTTTGGAATTTCGTTCTTTCGTTCAAACTCAATTTGAACGAAAAATAAAATGTTTTCAATGTGACATGGGTCGTGAATTTGACAACTCTTCCTTTCATACTTTTTCTAGTGATAATGGTCTTGTTTTTCGTTTCTCTTTCCCCCAAAATTCATCCCAAAATGGCAAGGCCGAACGCATGATACGTCGTATCAATGATATCACCCGTACCCTTATGTCTCACGCTTTCGTTCCTCCAAAATATTGGGTCTACTCTCTCTATATGGCTGTCTATTTACATAATCTTCTACCCACCAAAGTCCTTAATTTTCACTCACTCGTGTTTATTCTTTATCAACAACAACCAACGTATGAACATCTACGTACTTTTGGTTGCCTTTGCTATCCAAATCTCTCGTCCACAACTCCTCACAAACTCTCCCCTCGTTCCACTAGGTGTGTCTTTCTTGGTTTTCCTCCAAACCACCGTGGATACCGCTGCCTTGATCCTGCCACAAACAAGATCATTATCTCTTGTCATGTAACTTTCGATGAAAATGTCTTTCCCTTCACAAATATCACTACAAATACCTCTTCTACTGTCGAGTCTCCCCCAAATATCCTCCATTCTTCCTATAACCTCTCTTACCCATCTATACATCATGATCAACCTACTGACACTCAGGCTTCCACTATCCCACCCACTACTTCAGGACCATATACCCCTCCTCACCGTCGATCCAACTTCTCATCTGTTGTGTCTGTTCCACTTCCAACCTCCAAGCCCACGTCAGTCCAACACAACTCTCTGGCTCCACCTGTACGTAGGTCAGTTCCACTTCCTCCACCTATACGTACGTAAGTTCCACCATCTCCTATGTCTGAACACCAACCTTCACCTAATAGACCCCTGTACCTATGTCAGTCCAATATCTTCTCTAAGTCGGTTTCTCCGGGTCCTTTCTGCACTATTTCCACAGCTGCAGACTCCACCATCTCCTCTGCCCCTACTGCTACAGATCCTAACTCCACTACTGTCCCTACTACTATCCTTCACTCTACAGTCTCTCCATCCTCGCCACCTACTACTGTCCTTCCCACTACAACTTCTCCCCCACTACATCTCCTTCTCGTCCTGTTACTTGAGCCTCCCGTGGTATTTACCGACCGATCCACCGGCTCAATCTCCATGTTCAAACTTTACGACATATCTCTCCAATTCCCCGTTCTCACTTGTATGCTCTTAGGGACATAAACTGGAATGCTGCCATGAAAGACGAGTACAATGCTATGTTGAAAACTAATACTTGGGAACTTGTACCACGACCTCGTGATGCTCATGTTATTCATTCTATGTGGTTGTTTTGTCATAAATATAATGCCGATGGATCCCTACAGCGTTACAAGGATCGTCTTGTTGCCAATAGCAAATCTCAACAAGTTGGAGTTGACTGTTTTGAAACATTTAGTCCGGTTGTTAAACCTGCTACTATTTGTATTGTTCTCACTATTGCTACATAACGATCTTGGCCCATATATCAACTAGATGTCAAGAACGTTTTTCTTCATGGTGATCTAACCGAGACAGTCTATATGCATCAGCCTCCAGGATTTGTTGACCTGCTCACCCTGATTACGTATGTAGATTACGTAGATCTCTCTATGGCCTCAAGCAGGCTCCCAGGGCGTGGTTTCAGAGATTTTCCAAGTTTATCACAGGTTGTGGTTTCCGTGGTAGTGTATGTGATCCCTCACTTTTTTTTATCAATCAGGATCCGAAACGGCATACTTACTTTTATATGTTGATGACATTATTTTGACTGCCTCTACTGATGCTCTCCTATGACGCTTCATTGATTTGATGAAGAGAGAGTTTGCTATGTCTGACCTTGGTCCACTACATCATTTTCTGGGCATCACTTTTACTCGTTCATCCTCAGGATTATTTTTGTCTCGGTCATTATATGCACAGGACATCATCGCGCGTGCCTCTATGACAAAATGTAATCCAGTGACTACTCCGGTCGACACAAATTCCAAGCTCAGTGCTAATTCTGGCCCAGCGATTTTGGATCCCACTCTATCGAAGCCTAGTGGGTGCTCTTCGAGACCTCACTTTTACTCGTGAGATATTGCATACGCGATTCAAATAGGTATGTCTATTTATGCATGATCCCCGTGAGCCTCACATGCATGCCCTCAAGCGAATCATTTGCTATCTTCAGGGAACCATCAACCACGGACTGTTTCTCTCGGTCTCCTATATCTATGGCTTAACAAAGATACTCTGATGCTTGATCAGGGCGGGTTGTCCCGATTCTCGATGATCGACATCCGGTTTTTGTGTCTTTCTTGGTGACAATCTCATCTCCTAGTCCTCCAAGCGTCAAGCCACGCCTCTCTCGATCCAGTCTTTCAAGGCGAATACCGGGGAGTAGCAAATGCGGTTGCTGAAACAACATGGCTTCGCAATCTTCTTCTAGAGCTCCGACTACCTCTACGACGTGCTACTATTGTTTATTGTGACAATGTAAGTGCGATATATATGTCTGGAGATCCTGTTCAACATCAACGCACCAAACATGTGGAGATTGATATACATTTTGTTCGTGAACGAGTTCGTATTGGTGCCATTCAAGTCTTACATGTTCCCTCTGAGAACTAATATGCTGACATCTTTACCAAGGAGCTTCCTCGACAGCTATTTGTTCGCTTTCGTTCTAGTCTTAGCGTTTGTTCCTCTCCCGCTTAGACTAAGGGGGTGTAATAGACTTTATATTATCCTCTTGCCTTATTTACCTTTAGGAAATTATCTCCAGTTACTTGGGTTGTAAACACAAAAGATATTATATGGTTTTATATATATTCTAGCCAAGGGGAACATTTCTCCTCAAGGAAATTATCATCAAATCCAAGACTTGTCAAAAGTTTTCTAGTCATAAAAAGTTATTCCCATCCGTAGATATTTAAATACCAACATACAAAAACTTTTATGGCCGGGCTATCTGGCACTTAACCTGGCTGATAAGTGATAAATATCTATGGGTAGGTTATTTTCTGTTCAACCTAACCGTAAATAGGTCGTGATTGGGTTATCCCCAACTTTCCCAGATACGGCTAGGAGTTCATCATTTTTCTAGCCTCAAACACCGTATTCGCCAGGTTTAAAGTAAATGCCTAACCATAAATAAGACTGAAAAGATTATAAATTCATTTCCTTAAAAACAAATGTATCATATAAGGATTCATCCACCTTTGGAATAATTTATTTTTCACAAAAATCTCTTTTTTATTCTCTTCCCTCCAAAAACCGAAAGAACTATTTCTGAATTTTTGTCCCTAACTATAAATTAAAATCAATAATATGATAATAGATAGGGCTAAATTATTTAATTTAGTTAGTTTTCTTTTCGTTTAAAATAATTAATAATTAGCACCAATTAAACGAGGGTACTTAAAAATTATGAAAACATTTAGACATGGGGCTTTTCATTTTACTAACGGATGCCCTATTTTGTTTTACACTAAAACTATTGATTTCAATAGCTCTTATATGAGATTTTCTTGGGGCTTTTTAATTTGGTACCTAGTAAGCGTCCATTACATTGGTTTAATACTCAACATTTATAAATTTAAGGGTTGGTATGTGGATCTATTACTTAACTAAGGAAATAATATCATTTTACCTTATTAAACTTATAATATAAATAATATCGATAACCGACATTATACTGAAGTACAGTTAAACACACGCTCCAGATCCGTCTATGTTTCCCACCAATGAACACTGTGATGAGATGGTAGATGTTAATTAAGATAAACCAAATCGCGGACATAATCATCAGGATCATGTTCGAGGGAATGATATTAAAGTGGTCTTTTGCTAAGTGTTGTGTGAAAGATGTTTTATCATTCTTCTCTAGTAGAACTATGAAACATGTTAGTGATTATCTAAAGGTTGTATTTGTTCCAATAAGCACCCCTTTGGGATGATGAGCTAACTCATTTTCAGTTTTTCAGTTATTAGAAGAAATAATGTACGCGAAGATATCTATTTTCGTAAATTAAAGTTGTATCGAATTATAATGATGTTGTATATATCTATTTGGGCCCGACCGAGCGAAGCGAGGGAGGAATTTATGGCCACTTATTTGTAAAATCTAAGTGATCAATTGAAACAAAAAGATTGGAAATGGTTAGGGACGAAAAACCAAAAATGTCCCTCCCTTTTATTCCAATTACTATAACTGTATATCTTATTTTCAGGGGTATAATTGGAAATAAAACTTTAATATAACATATCTAAAAATCTGTGCCTTGGAATTTTACAAATTTTATCTTGTTGGAAAGGTTATAAAAAACTCTACGCAACAAGTACAAATAACAATATCAAATTTAGAGTTTTTTACGAAAAATTCGGAGGTATTTATCATTTTCGGCACAATTTTAGAAAATTAAATGTATATCCATTATGCAAACCACCACAAATGATACATAATACTTTATCTGGGTTGCATGGACATGGACGCGGTGACGCGGACACGACACGACTCTGACGCGGACACGACCAAATACTGAAAATACTAGGACGCGGACGCGGACACGTATATATAAATATAAATATAAAATATTATAGATGTATGCAAGTATAAATTTCATGTCCAAAAAATAAATAATATGTAAATGTTAGAAAATCTAAACTAGGATGTGATTAATCTTAAAAATTATTGAATGCAATAATGTAAACCTGAGTAAATTTAAAATATATACAAACAATATCAAAAAAACAGCGCTGGTACCATGGTCTGGTGGTCATGGTATGGAGTTACAGGTAGGTGGATCGAAACTCTTCACCAGCAATTAATGTAGCTAAAATTTGGTTTATGCATCAACTAATTTTCCGATGCAACTAATAAAACGATGTACTCCCTCCGTTTCAAGAAAAATGATACTTTCATTTTAGGAACAATTCTCGAAAATTCAAAGCATAGCCATTATGCAAACCACCACAAAGGATGTATAACACATCATCCAACCATATTTTGGTTTCTGGATCGACTAATTTTCCGTTTCAGAAAAAGTGATACTTTCACATCCCTTTTCAGGAAAAATGATACTTTCTCCCCGTTTCGGAAAAAGTGATACTTTCGTCCCGTTTCAGAAAAAGTATCACACGGGGAGAAAGTATCACTTTTCTGAAATGGGGTGAAAGTATCACCTTTTCTTAAATGGGACGAAAGTAGTCGCCGACAAACCCCATCTTCAGATTCTTCTCGGTCGGCCCTCCCACCGTGGCAACGGTCGTATTAGTATATATGTATTGTTTTGTTAATCTGTAAAACAACACATTATTGTATTCAAATCACTTGAGAGATTTTCGATTAAGTAATATCAGAGCGTATTGGTTAGTTTTTGGTTAAGTTTTGTAGAAGATTTCTAAAATGAATGTTCTAAGTAATTAATTTAGATCTTTAATTGTAACAACCCTACTTTACACATAAACCCGGCCGATGATTAAATAGAAAGTATGTTGTAAATTTCCTGCAACAAGGTACATAACCACAAAAAACTAGGAACATAGTTCCTTTACAATTGTATATACAGTAGGGAATTTCGTTTATTGCTATAAAATGAAGATGTCTAAATATAGATGCGGTGTACTTAACAACCCTTAAATGATCCACAAGAAGTAATATGTTGAATCGATATAATAAAATGATAAAAACCACCCAAGTTCAATATCCTCACTTCCTCACAACTACATAGCAAAAAGATAAAAGAAGAAGTGTAGATGTCCACCCTCAGTTAGATATCTTCAGGATATCCAACGACGCTAGAATTAATCAAACTCTTTCATGGTCCTTAACAACACCTGAAAAATATAATCAACGGGAGTTAAACTCCAAGCAAGTTCACTAAGTCTCCGGCTATAACAAACCCAAGATTTAAATTAAATTATCACAATTAATTGGCACAAAAAAATATTGCAATTAAATTTTATCAAGAAATATAGTGAATTCGCTTAATTTAATTGTCGACCATATTAGTTTCTATCTAGTAAATCTAAATTCACCATTATATGTGAACCAAACAAATTCAACATTTATATATACACATCGAGATGATGTACTGGAACCGATCTCATACACCAATAACAATGAGACGAACTCAAACCACCCATTTGAATGACATACGCTCTGAAATGGTGTAACAGAACGTACCCCATTGAAACCTAACTAAATGTTTCAATCATTTAAACATCGAATCCATCTGCCCGTTTTTGAAACAAGTAACTTAAATGACACAACATGACGTAGCTCGTATACCATTTAGAATTTGAATTAAACTGGTCAGGTCTAACAAATCCCTTATTTTTACCCGATAAACTAGATCCATAGCTAGACTCCTCCTTAGGCCACAAGGCCATTCTCACAAAACGTCAACCACGACCACATAGTTAATAAGATGAAAAATTTCATTCAAACCGTAGCATGTTAAGTAGTTCAGTATGCTTAAACTAACATCAGACCGTGTAATTAAGTTTTCTATCCAAACTTTGCTAATCATTCTTACTAGAGTTATTTTGTAAATGGGTCGTATGTTTAATTGGTAATTAGGGTCTGGGTCGTAAAAGATGCAGTTGATGCATTTGGGTCGTAGACTAACTAAAGACCGTCACAAAACCGTTATTGACGTTTTATGTTTGGCCAAACACCTTGACCTTCAGTAGACTAATGATGACCGTTCGAAATCGTCAAAAGAAGAAAGAGAAAAAAAAATACTATTTGGGTTACAAACTTAAAATGGATCATGTTTTTCTAGCTCAATTTAAAACATATCGAGTGTGGTAAAATGAAAACCATCTCTAGAAATAACCATTTTGCAAAATTATTCAAGCACCACTATTTTATCCCGTATCACTCTACCAAACGCTACTATTGTCCACCACTATCAGCAATAATTTTTTATCCGTCCAAAACCCTTAATTTTATTATCACAACATAGTTTCATTCCAAGACCTGCCGTAAGAGCTTCTCAGAATGTTAAGGTTTGTACTTTGCCTCTCCACCTCTCAGGATTTGATGAAATTAGTATGAGTTTTGTACTCATAAGACTTGGTCTTACTAGCTTACCTGTTTGTTTTCTTTTCTTATTCCATCTTCCCGTTATAGTGGAAAAGAAAATTATACGAATTATGCGAAATTTCTTGTGGGGTGTTATGAAGGGAAATAAGAAAATGGCTTGCGTTGGTTAGAAAAAAATTTGTATTCCAAAGTAGTTCGGTGTGTAGGTGTCAGAAGCTTAAGAAGAATTAATCAATCTCTTCTTGTTAAATGGGAAGGGGGATACTCGAGAAGTAGGAATGATCTTTGAAGAAAGATAGTCCAACAAAAGTTCAGTTCTAATAATGAAATTTTTATACCAACTATCGACATTGTTCCTAGGTTGCAAGATTATTCCACTTTTACTATCAATAACCGAATATATATAAGAATTTGGATTGATAAATGGGTAGATGCTTGGATGTTTGAGAGATTTGATCTTGGTAATCTTCAAAGCGTGAAAAAACAAGCAAGCTACTATTTCCAATATGATTAAGGATAATGTTTGGATCGGTGACTTCAAGAAGTCTTTGAATGCTAATGAACAAGATGGAATAAGACATCTTACGAGAGATTTGGGTAACGTTCCTTTTTGGTTGATGAAGAGGATGGATTGAAGATACAAAATGATTTTGTACTAAAAGATGCTATGAGGTATTAGATGGAACCCGGTTATTTCAAGAATTATTTGTGGAAATATACTGTACCATCAAACGTTAGATTTATGCTTTGGGATGCTTTTCTTAACTCTCTGCTTACACGATATATGCTACAGAGTAGAGGTAATAACTTAGAATATGACAATTGTGTTTTCCGCAAATCGAAAGTGGAGATTGCGGAGCATATGTTCTTTCATTGCTTTTATGTTTTCGAAGTATGGAATTACTTTTTTAAGGCTCTTAGATTATCCTTGCCTATACTAACCACTATATTTAAGTTTTTGGATCCTGGAATACTAATGTATTGAGTGAAAATGGTAAAGAAGTCTGGGATATCTTGCAGTATGTTATGCTTTGGATAATTTGGAACGAACATAACCATAGGGTGTTTGGAACAAGTAGTAAACTACACAACAAGTCATTGTTTTGGTTAAGCAAACTATAATGTTATGGAGTTGTGACAAATTAATTTTTGGCTTCTCTTAAATGTAGCCCACACTTTTATTAACTATAGCCCAAAAAGCTTAAGTTAAAATGAAAAATCAAAAGTAAACAAACAGGTCTTAATTATTTTTTACTAATAATTCCGCTTCTTCCCTAAAACCAAAATATAAACCCTAATTTATTTTTAGATTCAAACTAAATTATGTGTCAATTTATTTACAATTGTTCTCTCATTATTCTTATTAAATTTCCATATTATGAACCCCACTTTTTCCTTTTGTTCTCATTATTCTTACTTTTCCCCCAAAGTAAATAAACCCAAATTTTCACATTTTCTCTAAAATGATGTTATTTTTCCTAAATCATGATTACAACAATGTCGATTGATGTTGTATACTAATTATTCCCTTAAAAATTTTCCACAACAATAGCAATCGCAAACCAAAATAAAATCAACTAAGGTTTTGATTCTTTCCCAAAAATCAATTTTCTAAACCTCCATGAGCACTATTATTAAATAAATAAAAAAAGATTTTAAAATGATGTTCTTTTTTTCTCAATCATGATTACATTATTGAGTATTCTAAAACATCATCACTTATGTCGTAGATCTATACAGATTTAATTATGAAAACTATATATTAACCTAATTTTAATTTTTTATTTAGGGTTTGGATAATTTATTTTAGGCTATAGATAAAAATTGTGTATATTTTTATGGGTTATGTTAATAATTATAAGAATTTGTTTGGTTAGATTAAGGACATATTGTATGTGGGCTACGGTTAATAAAAGCATGGGCTATACTTAAGAGAAGCCTAATTTTTAGGCCAGTTGATATTAGGTTTTTTTTTTTTTTTGATACTAAAGAGAAATTTATTGAATTAGCCCCTTCCATGTATTACAAGGTCATCCTCGATCCATTTAACAATATCGAGAGGATAATTTAAAACATAAGAGAAACTATGAGCTTCAATTCTAGCTTTTCTAGCTAACTCATGAGCCACATTATTACTTAGCCTATTAACTAGTTTGCAAAATAAAAATTCATTGTTCAAGAACTTGTTTCTAACTGCGAGACATAAATGCTGATTAATCCAATGCACTTGAGGTTCTTCACTATGAATTGAAGTCACCCGGATTACTAATAATCGGTTTCAATGATTGCTTTATTAAAACCATTATCCTCTATCCATTCCACGACTTTAACAAGAGCTTTGCACTCAAAATGCTCGGCTCCAACTTCACCACCATTTCCTCCTCCAGTTATATCCTTGCACTTGCTAATGCATACCCCCGCATGATCACGCACAATTAGACCAATACCGCTTTTCTTGTTTCATAATCATAAGATGCATCAATATTAACTTTTATGAAGCCTATTTCGTGGAATCCAAATCTTAGGGAGTAAAATTTCTTTTCTAGTGCCACTTGTGTGAACAGAAGATCTTTCACAAAGATTAACTAAATTATGAATTCTTGATATAGTACTGTTCATATTAGGTTTTATATCCTGGAAGATCCAACTGCATCTGTCCTTCCATATGTACCATACTGCACACATAAACCTAAAGACCAGAGTTTCTGACATAGAAGCAAAGTTGTTATGAGTATCAGTATAAAACCAAGAAATAATCCAATCTTGCAAAGACTCAAAGTTTTGTATAATATCAGAAATCTGCACATTTAAAGCAGACCAAATAGCTCTAGCATGAGAACATTCCGAAGGAGATGACTAAGAGTCTCAATATTGTTGTTACACAGGCTGCAATTTGGTTCAATGTCAGAGTTATAAAGCACAAGTTTACCTTTAACAGGCACAATATCTTTCAAACATTTCCAAATGAATAACTGAACCCTATGAGGTGTTTTAGTCTTCCACAGATTTTTCCAGACATCTGTTGGAATATAATCTCCAATGATAGCATTGTTGACCTGACTAGCATGAGTGTATTATATGCACTCTTCATTAAAACTTACCTCTTCTATCGTGTCCAAATTAGATAATCCTCACCTGTATCAGGAACATAAAGACTAAGAATAGCGACTGAGGTTTCTTGATCGAAAATAGAGCGGATAAGTTGCTCATTCCAGCGCTTAGTACCAGGAAGAAACAAATCACAAACAAAGTTAATAGAATCCAGACTAGAAAGTCCCACAATTGGAACAGGTGGACTATGTATACCAATAATCCAATTATCTAGCCAAACTTTAATTTTAGTGCCACATTGAACAATCCACTTGGAATGTTGTTGCACTACCTCAATGCCAGAATAGATACTCCTCCAAAGCCAGGAACAATCCTTTTTTAAATTATCAAGATGCAGAAGACTACCATTCTTACCATACTTAGCTTTTATAATCTGCATACATAAGGAGCTATCATCATTACAGGCTTTCCAAGCTACCTTAGTTAACAATGCAGTATTAAAATGTTCAAGATTTCTAAAGCCAAGGCCTCCTAGAGATTTTGGAATTTCTAGTTTATTCCAACCTAGCATACAAAGACCCTTATTATTGCTATGCGCACACCAGAAATGTTTCTAAAACTACCAGAAATGTTTCTGAATAGAATCCAGTTGGTCTATCATAGTTTTAGGAATCTTAAAACAACCCATTTGATATGTTGGTAGAGCATTTAAGACGTGTTTAACCATAATAGTTCTAGCAGAATGGTTCATAGTTTTGCCTTTCCAAGTCTTTAGCCTGGTGCCAAAGGATTGATAGAGAGGTTTGAAAGCTTTAGTTTTGTCTCTTCCTATTAACAAAGAAACACCAAGGTACTTATCAGAATCCTTCATCTCAATCATCTTAAGTTCTCTGGCTAGAGTTTTTCTAAAACTAGGACTGATGTTGTGACTAAAATAAACACTAGACTTTTCTAGGTTGAGCATCTGACCTGAAACATTACTAAAATAGTCAAGAACACCCATGATACCTTCTATGTTGTGCATATCAGCCTTAGTAAAGATTAATATGTCATCTGCAAACATAAGATGAGTAATACCTGGAGCTTTTCTGGCTGCTTTAACACCTGGAATTAAGTGGTTAGTTTCAGCATTTAAAAGCAACCTAGATAAGAACTCCATACAGAGAATAAAAAGATAGGGTGAAAGAGGATCACCCTGTCTAAGACCTCTAGTTGGAGCAAAACTTTTAGTGGGAGAGCCATTGAGAAGTACTGAGATATTAGTTGTAGATATGCATTGCTCAATATAACTACAGAAAATAGCATCAAAACCAAACTGTCTGAGAATACCTAATAGAAAGGGCCATTCAACTCTATCGAAAGCCTTAGAAAGATCGAGTTTTAAAGCCATGGTTCCACTATGACCCTCTTTATGCTTCATAGTATGTATCATTTCATGTGCAACAATAATGTTGTCATGAATATCTCTCCTGAACAAAAAAGCAAATTGATAGGGGGATATAAGATGTTTTAAAAAGGTTTGATTCTTTTCAAAAAGGAGTTTAGATATAACTTTATAAACTGTATTACATAATCCTATAGGTCTAAAATCCACAGTTTCTTAGCATTATCAGTTTTGGGTATAAGACTAATATAGGTTCTGTTAAACTCCTTAGGCATATAACCTTTGTTTCAAAGAAGTTTTGTACAAGAGAGAGTAATGTCCATACCAACAATATCCCAATTATGTTGATAAAAAACCGCTCAAACCCATCGAGTCCGGGGAGCTCCAAGCACTCATATTTTTGATAACTTGGTGGATTTCATCACTATTAGGAATTCTCTTCAAAAAGAATTGTCTTGATTAGTAATAATGGTAGGTATAATATCAAAGGTAATATCTCGTAAAAGCCGGTTTAGTAGTTTTACTTACAGAGCAAAATGATCCACTAGCAAATTAGCCATATCTTTAGAATCACTAAACCAAACTCCATTATCATCACAAAGACAATCAATATTTTTCACACACATTCTCCTATTAGCTAATGTATGAAAATAGGCGAATTATGATCCATTTCGAGAATGAAAGAATCTCCCGATTTTTGCTTATAAAACTCTTCTTTGATATTAAACCAATCATCAAGCTTCTTGATAAGGGCCACAATGTTATCATGCTGAGAAACATTAGAAGAATCCTTTTGAGCATTTTCCAGTTGGGTTTGTAAATTATTGATATTTCTATCAATATCTCCAAACTCAATTTTATTCCAATAAGACAATCTTTTCCTAGTTCTTTGTTGTTTGGCGATCGATTAAAAGAACAGAGCCATTAACATTCACATTCCAAGCAATCAAGTTGGTTTCTAAATCCAATATGTTTCATCCACATAGCGAAAAATTTAAAAGGTCTCCAAGAATTACTAGTGAAATCTTTAGGAACAAGCATTACAGACAATGATCTCGAACCCGCTTGAACTAAGTGATAAAGTTTGGCATGAGGATAACAATGAAACCAATGATTATTTCCTAAAGCCATATCAATTCTAGATTTCCTTTCACTAAGTACCTAAACTATTGCTAGTCCAAGTGTAGTTCTTACCAATATAGCCAAGTGTCCATAAGACCACAAAAATTCATTTTTTCCTGCACATACCTATCTTCGAAGAAAAATTAGAAGCATCGAAATATTATGTATGAGCATTCAAATCTCCTACCACTAGCCATGGTTGCATAATGTTCTCACTTATCTTCATCATAAATTCCCATTGTTCTTTCTTATTGGCAAAATAAGTAGAGCCATACATGAAGGATATAAGAACTTCAGGTTGACTAGGGTCTATTCTAGTAATAGCATGAATCATATTATTAGACATATGTTGAATCTCACAGTGCAATCCATCTTTCCACATAAGAATTAAACCCCCAGATAAGCCAACCCTATCAATGGTAACATAATTACGGTAACCCAGGGAAACAGCTAAAAAAATCATTCTATCTCTATCAACTTTTGTTTCTATAAGAAAGAGAAAGTCAGGAGATTGTTTCTTAACTAGAAAAAAGAGTTGGTCTTTAGTAAATTTTTTTGCTATTCCTTGAACGTTCCAAGATAAAATTTTCATGTTTAAATATATGCGAAAAGCCTTATAATTAATAACACAAGAATAAAAAATCTGAGTTTATAGAAAAATTTACCAGAACAGCAGTGGCCTCCACCATGCCATGAGAGTTCTCTTTTGCTAGGGTTTCTCCTTCCTCAAACAAGTCATGCTCCATGCCATCAAAATTATCCATTTTATCGCCTGATCCAAAGATGTGTAGACAATGCCGCTATCGCCTCCTTCCAAGTTTTCACTTCTTGTTCTCTTAGCTTTTCTTGCTTCCTCTAACTTCTCGCTTTTTGCTTTTTCCTCCAATTGTCTTTTACTTGCTTCACATACTGGTGTAGTAATTGATCCAGATCTCTAATAATTGCTACTCCATAATGACTTGCTAGATTATGACAAGAAGTGATATATTCTTCATTAGTGTATCTTCCGATTTTCGTGTCTAAAGTCAGTGTTTTCACATTCATGATCATTATGCTCTATAGTGAAACAAGTGATTACAAAGAAGATGTGGCTGCCTCTCCCAAAGGGTACCGAACCCATGTGACACCTCCAAATGCAGATTCCACCATCCACCCCCGTACATAGGCTTTTTAAGATCAATCTTCACCCTTGCAATTTATCATTGAGCCAAAATCTGACGATAGCTTCTCTCGGTTTAGTCCAAATTTTATGACCCAATTCCACCAATGCTTCATCGACACGGATAGCATGATGTTCTAATAGAATGTTTTTGAAAATAACATTCCATTCCCGATGTGAGAAATCATGATCCCGAATGTTAATAGAAGGATTATATTTAACAAGAGCAAGAAGACTCTTTTGAACATTCCAAGGTCCTTTCTTTAGAATTGCTTCAACTATCTCCATTGAAGTAAACTTAAAAAGGTAGATATTTCTATCCAAACCTCTCATGTTTTGAATCCGATATTGCTTCCATAGAACACCGACTTCTTTCCTTATCGTGGTTGTTTCAACCGGATCCTTTGAATGCAAACTTTTGCCAATTAATGTATTTTTCCATTCTTCTTTGCAAATGAAATAGCTCTTACCGAACCAACAACTTTCCTTAGATTCCTATTGTTAATATCACGAATACGAGTTTCATTCATCCGAGAAGTGATGATAGAAACCTGGGTATTTGAACTGGAAGCCATTGCTTTAGATTTGAAAACTCTGATAGAGTATCCAGAATAGAGTATTATAAGAGGAATGGTAGTTCGCCTTCTATTATATAGATGATAAACGAATAAATTGTAACTATAAATAGTTATATTGTTATAACTATTGACAGAAAAAAGAGGAAAGGATATATCCCGAATAGAGAATATAGCAAATCTAATTGAGGTGTTGATTGTAGTCAAACCTATTGCATTCTGCATATAGTTAGCAACCCGTGAGTTACGCTGACCATTAGGGGGAAATTTTGAGATTTCCAAATTCAAATTCTGGATCTGTAGAACTCGACTCGCCCTGTTTGAATCATTGAAGCTAAACCCGCCTTCGACATTGTAATCATATACATGATCTAAACTGCAATACTGGATCATACTGATAAAAACCATTCTTCTATTGATGGCCTGCAAAACTGCTATCGGAGATGAATACAAATCTACTTTTGGCTGCAACAATATAGTTGACAGATTGAGATTAATCAAGACAAAAGTCCAAAAATGAATGCCTCCCATGGTTAAATAGGAAGAGACCCTGCTTAGGAAAATTACAAATCCATTAGAATGCTAAAACAGATCGAAAGTTCAAAATAATTTATAAAAAGAAAAATAACAAAAATGAAATGCTATAGATCTGAAAAGAAAACTATACTATATAAGAAAACCATAATCGAAAATTATTTTGCATGATAATTATTTTGATAGATTCATAATCGTGCAATCAAAATAATGGTGAGTTGATATTAGGTTAATTAGGAATAATTAGGAAACTCTCATGCGAATGTAGTTTCCCTTTCTCTGTTAATTATGTAATTGGCTTCGACTTTACTTTCTTCTGTCGGAAAAAATATTTTATAAGTCAAGTTGAGAATACCACATTTCCATTTATAATGTCCCACATACTATGATAATTTTGAAAATATGGTGTTTTGTCCCTTATAGTTCCAAAGATTGTGATAATCTTTAAAGTACTTGCACTTCCACTTATAAAGCGTCATTAACTATGAAAACTAGAGGGTATAAAAATATCACTGTTATTTATATAATTCACATAATATCACATTTCCACTTGGAAAGGTATTATGATAATTTTGCGAGTATTGTGTCTCTACTTATTGAGTTCTGCATATTAAACTTATAAATTACGTGATTTGATATTTTTGAAAAGATCCTATTATTACTTACAGAGTTTCATCTATTACGAAATTCTTGAAAGTATCGTTACTATGTTATAAATGTCGTCTTGAGAGTATCGATGTAATAATGTTATAAATACCGTCTTGAGAGTATCGCTGCAATTATATTGTGAATATCATCTTGAGACTATCGATGTATTAACGTTGGGAATATCGCTTCTACCTATGGGTTAATTCCACGTAGTATGATCTTTCGGTTCCTTTTATAGTAGTCTTGCTTACTATATAAACAAGCATAGGAAAGTAATTACTCAACATTCACATTTTATGTTGAGTCGTTCTTCCATGGAAAATATGATGGCTTCTTTCTTTCCATACTAGATCTCCATTAAGATCGTAGTGTTTTCTAAGATCTTCACTAGATTATGTCTATCTACACCACGAGGCCTCATCTTGGCATGGTCTCGTACCATGAGATAAAATATATATTAGTCAATCCGCAGCTCAGCTGATTTGATTACGAAGCTAACCGAAGGAAGCTGCATTTCCACCATGCCCATTTATTGAGAAGCTAACCAAGGTAAGACGTATAGATAAAATCTTTTTTCCTTTAGAATTTGTTTACTTAAAAAATCAAATCCTACAAGTTCCTTTGCTTTTAACAGTAGATAAATTCTTTTTAAAACTCTCCCAAATCTAATGTTTTATTTTAGGATATTTCTATAAGACTCATTCTCACGTTCTCAATAACTTTTTATTATTTTTGTTACTAGGCCTTATGGTTCCGAAGTTTATTTAGAAACATCCTTATTTTTTACCTGTGTGGTGAGGGCTTATTATTTTCTTAACAAGCGTCATTATTTTAGAGATGGAGTTTTTTTATAAGAGTTTATTTAGAAAGACTCCAAAAGAAATCGGATAAGAAAATAGTAAATACCCATATCATATACAAACCAACAATTATGAGTAAAATATTAATGTTCTCAATGCGGGAAAAAGTGCTTCCTTGTGAGTTGGGCCAAAAGATGACTCATCTAAATCGGATAAGTGAATTTCACTTATATATACTTTGTACGTATTAGCTCTACTGTGGTGATATCATTTGATACTTCTTCTTTTAATTGTGTTTTAAGGGGCAGGCGCAGTGCACCGCACGTCGGCACCTCACTCACATAGGGAGGGGCAGAGTTTGAGACACACATTTCGCAACAAGATTTAAACACATCTACCAAACCAGGAAAGTGGGTAAGACCGTAAAGTGGCTAATGCACTTATTTTATCTTTCCTTTTCTCACATCGATTGACTCGTGAATTAATACAACGGGTTTTGCCGATTTATGATATTGATACGAGATAACATAAAATGGGATCTCAACTACAAAGTTTTGGATAAAATGGGATCTTGACTCAAAAACGACTCTCTCATCGTAACCATTATAATCACAAAACAACAGTTTTGCTAGTTCAACCAATACTTTAGATATTGGTTAGTCCTTGTCATGATGTCGGTCTGAAAGCATTTATTTTATGAAATAAAGTGAGAAACCCAAAACTCATTTGGAACAAAACAAAATTCGAAATTAAGAGAAAACCTTGAACAAAACTTAGAATGATGGAAATGTGGTGCGAAGCGAGACAATTTTCAATATTACCTAGTTCTAACAGTAACACCTTCACGAAGCAGTATTTATTCTCTTGCAACAGTTTGCGAACAGTTCATTACATAAAAATTGTTTCGATAAACTCTTACACTAGGAAAATACTTCAAGACTTTCTGACATGACAATAAGAGTAACATCGATAGTAACGACAATGATGCATGCTTTCAAACCCCTTATAAATAGCATCTCCCCTAGCTAATATTTCTTTATACGTAAACTACTTCAATTTCTAAGGTTTTGATTCTTCCAAAAATGTTTGTTCTAAGTGAGTTTTGGGTTTCATCATGCCTTTGCATCAAATATTCCTAAGATTTATTGGTTATGGTGAGTACTTTTTTGAGTTTAGGTTCCATTTTATTGAGAGCTTTTGATTCGAGATCCCGTACTCAATATTAATTCGATACAAACCCGTGGTGTTAAAGCACCAAGTCGGTGGAAATTTATTATAAGAAAATAAGAAACCAATGAAGATACGGAAAATGGTTCATATGACCAAATCCAATAAAGTATGGGAGTACTGGACTTGTAAAATATAGGTCTGGGTGAAAAAGACATAGGAAATATATTTCATATATACCCTTTGCTTTAAAATTTATTCTTTTTCATATCCTTTTCTCTCTCATATTTATTTTCTTTTTCTACAATTAATATTAATCGCGAGAAATGTCTTAACTTCCAAAATATAAGTCGGATTTTAATAAATTTTATATTTTTGGAAAGGGCTTGAAAATCTCTACAAAACAAGATCCATTATTGATATGAAATTCGAAAAAAAAAAAATAATTTATTTTCAACCGGGTCGTGATTACATTATGCACCCAGTGCAACTCCGAACAAAATTTATTTCCTAAAAAATATGCATTATGCACCCAGTGCAACTCACCCTAAAATTTATTTCATATAAAAATATGCATTACCCGTCAAAATGCATTATGCACCTGTGCGCAACTGCCAAAATCTATTTCCTATAAAAATATACATTATGCACCCAGTGCAATGTGACCAAAATTTATTTCATATAAGAATATACATTATGCACCCAGGTGCATCTAGCCAAAACATATTTCCTATAAGAATATACATGTACATTATGCACTCGGGTGCAACCTAGGAAAAATATATTTTTCTGTCAGAATATTAATTATGCACTCAGGTGCATCTTATATTCTAACTAGGTAACACCTACAGAGATGCTAGGTGACTAACACAATTTGATAACACCTACAGAGACATCTTAAATTGATATGAAAAACTAACACAATTTACATTTTGAAATTTAAAATTCTGTTGAGACAAACTCACCTCATGACTTTGAAAACCTTAGAAACATAGTTAACAAAATATTTACCAAGTCCGAACCCATTAGTTGAATCAATCAAAATCACATAAATAGCAAACAAAACAACTCCTAGAATCCCAGTAAAATAAACTCAAGATATAATCTTTTGTTCCCCCAAATCAAAAAGGAATGAATCTTCACCAATAACAGAAGTATTGTCATTGTTATTTATGGCTATTGGATCAACACTAGCACAAGATCCAAACATCATCACCATAAAAAAAAAATCACCAGCAACATCACTAAAAGTATCACCACACCATCTAAATCAGCATTAGCACACCCATTCTTTCATCATCAAAATCGCCATCTAAACATCCCACTAATTAGAGAGGGTTAGGATGTTTAACCACTCCCAAGAAATTCACTTATGTAATCCAGTCTTTATGCCATGTAATTGACAAAAGAAAAGCTTTGATAGTGGAGTTCTTTTTATATCCACTCGCTACCACTAGAAGCTACAAAGCCCGTCTCTTCCCAAAAAGAGCCTCCAAAGTATATAATGCCACACGATGAAATCAAGAATCAAGAAAAAAAAAAATCATTAAAACATATGAAATCGATGAAAGGGGAATTAAATCAAATACCTTTTACACTCAGGCCCCAATTGTGTTGTTTAACAAGAATATCCAATTTCTTATCATCTAAACACTCACCAAAGATCATCATTATGATTTGTGTTTTTCATCTTAACCACACCTCTCAGAAACGGAACCAAAACCACCTTCACCAATCATAATACGCCTCTTTCCACCTTGATCTGTTCAATTGTTGGATTGATTTGTAATCACTTTATCTTCTTTCTTCTTCTAATTTTCTTTGGAATAATGACAATGAAAGAAGAAAATTTTTAGAAACATGGAACGGTGGAGTACGATGGATAATTGTTTGGTGGTGTCCGAGATACGTAGACGACATTAGAGAAAGGGAAATTTTCTAGCCGATGGACGAAAAATAAATAAACGACAGGGGGTACTTTAGTCAGCTATAGATAAAGTTTTGGGTCAAATAACCAATTTAGGATATTTAAACAGTATCTTTTAGGTTTTGGGATATTAGAACAGTAGTCAAACTTTACTTGTCTTTTAGACCCGAGAATTCAAATTGAGGGCCTACTTAACCAAAAAACTGATGACGATAGGGATCATCAAGGTCGAGACGAGACCAACCAGCCAAATGGTGAAAAGGATAAACAATTTAGCCAAATGGTGAAAACGATATTCTTTTGATGGATGTAAGAAGTAAGGTGTGGTAGACAGATTCCTAACGTGTAAGATTAAACGTGAATTTTAACTTTCCGCTCAGCATGCGTTTTTCGGAAGGCTAAAGCTAAAGCTAAAAGCAAAATATGGTTTTTGACAACTTCCATTGTGGATGCAATTTAAGAAGCGATTAATCAATAGCCAACTTGTAATTTATGCATTTATATGATAAAAATGCGCTGTCATAAATCTTGCACTAAGTATGCAGCAGCACTAAGATAGGAAAGTGTAGATTGCACTCGATCACCAAGTTTCACCGATACTACTTACTAGCCTATGTAACAACTAACAATCCGATCCCAATTAACCATCTTTACAAACAAAAAACAACTGGTTAGGAGTTGGACTGCACCCTTTATTCGCGTCCATTATGTGAAATAAATCTGGTAGCCTGGTTTATGTCGTCACAGTTAGTTCAATGAATTATGTCTGACAATCCTTTAATATTTGCTACCATTAGGTGCATTGTTGTGTAAATGGCCAATAGAGTTCAATTCATCAATCTCATTATTCACAGCTCAATTCACCAACTTTCAAGTTGCTATCCCTTGGATTTGTCAGAAATTGGTATAATCAGTTGCAACAAATTTCAAGTTAACATTACGTTTTTGTCTGGTAAATTAATATTCGCAAGATAAAAATGTAATTAGTACATACTTGATCTGGATTGTGGACTACAAATTTCGAATCAACTAGCTCCTTACAAACTCTAAGAAGTAAGCAACTAAATAACAAGGAATTTCGGTGATGACGAGGCCATTGATCAACAATGAAACACTAATGTTTCTTGGATCATTTCTCATAAACATGAATTAAAACAGCATAGAAACAATGCAGGGAAAGCACATCTGAAGTAAAACATCACAGGGCATAGTGCAGCACTTGTACACTTGAAACAAAATATCAAAGGACACAATGTAGCACCACTCAAGATACTTGAAAAGCGGACGTCGCACTGCTTCTTTGCCATTCTTCCTGCATCCATCAAAAGTAGATCGTTTTCACTGCCTAACATGTTTAATCTTCTCACTCAACCCTCCATGAACCCATAATTCTCCACCAAATTGGTGATTTAACACCAATATTTTGTATCAAATTATGATATTGAGTACGGGATCCCATAAAATGGGATCTCGACTCAAAAGACCTGATTAAAATGAAATCTAGACTCAAAATACACTCATCATGATAACCATTAAATCTTAGAAATGTGAAAAAATAATCTTGTAAGAAACAGGAAACCCAAAATTCATTTAGAACAAACATATTTTGGAATAATAAATGATCGAATAAAAGAAAATATTTCTGAAGAATAATCGATTAGTAACTGATGTAGCTCTTGATGAAGAAGAAATGGTGGCTAAAAGAAATGATATTTATAGGGGGTTTCGAAGGCATATTAGGCGTTATTATTGATGGTCAATGAATCAGAGTTTGATACTATTAGTGTTTGTAACTTAATTAAGTGGCCAATTGACTTAAATATGTCAGCCTGTCAGGCATCTATCACTCTCTATACCAATCAAACATCTACCCAGTTCGTAAATAACAAAGTTCATTGGTCAGGTGTGTCAGTCAGAAGCATTTTCGGTTTCACAAAATTGGTCAAAAAGACCAAAATCAATAATTCCTGGGTGAAAAAGACACTTAGGTTTTAATACTGTTTAAATAGCCAAAAATTAAAAAGATACTGTTTAAATGGACAAAAATTTAAAAATAGGCAGGATGTAACCAGTTTCATCCTGTCCATTTTCAAATATTTTTTTCTTATTTTTATTTTACACAGGATGCATCCAAGCCATCCTTGCTATTTTTTAAGTATAAGCCAGGATGAATCCAGTTTCATCCTTGCTATTTTTTTTTGGCTATTTCACCCGTACTTTTTTTTACTCATCCATTTGAACCGTGTTTTAAATTTTTTTGGACAAATGACCCATTTTCTCTTTCGGTTTCAACTAGTTATAAATATTCCGACTGACACAACTCATAGAGTGAAAGATGCCTCACAGGCTGACATATTTAAGCCCATTGGCCACTTAATTAAGTAACAAACACTAGTAATATCAAACTCTGATTCATTAACCATCAATAATAACGCCTAATATTTTAGCCAATTGTCGTAATTTGTTTGTTGCATGGTAATTTAATTGGTACCCGGTTAGGGATGTTAAACGTGGCACGACTCTTTACTCTAATTTTTCTCCTTATTTGTCTGGTCTAATGGGTAACTTCTACAATGCATAAGCAATAAATCCGTAAATTGATACTCCGTCCAAGTTATAGGCGAAAAATCCAAATATTTAGATTAATAATCTAGATTTATGAAAATTTATCTAGTTTCTTGTCTTACCACTTACTCAGACATCAAGTTTAAACGTGGCATGACTATTGACTCTAAGTTTTTCCCTTACTTGTCGGGTCTAATGGGTATCTTCTACATGCATAAGCAGTAAATCCGAAAATTGGTAACCCGTACAAGTTATAGGCGGAAAATCCAAATATTTAGATTAATAAAAAAATCTAGATTTATGGAAATTTATCTAGTTTCTTGTCTTACCGCTTACTCTCAATATTAGAGCTTCTCCAATGGAATGTATGTGAAGATAAATGTCTACGTGCACATAGGATAGACATTCATTTTCTCTAAAATTCATCTCCAACCCCAACTTCTTAAATCAATGTGAAGATGACATGTCTTCACTTTTGTTAGACAATGTCAAGGTGAATGTCAAGTTTTAGACATTCAACTTGACAATATCAAGCTATCCTAGTAAGCTTTTGCTTACCTAAATTAATCCCAATATATTAAATAACTATTTTTAGCTCTAAAAAATCTAAAAACTACTAAAAATAATATTTACATTTAATCCACAAAACATCACAAACAACACCATTCTAAAAACTACTAAAACTAACATTTACATTTAATCCACAAAACATCACAAACAACGCCATTGGAGATGAACTATTTTTCCTCCCTAAACTTATGGAAAAAATGAAATGAGGATGTCTTGTTTATGTTGCCACCTAGGAAACACACACAACCACCATTGGAGAAGCTCTTAGATACATCAAGTTAATTGTGGTGATATCCATGCAACATTAATAAGGGCATATATATGTTAAAAGTTACCTAGAAATATGAACTCCGCCTATCTTGTTGGACAAACATGAAATCCGCCTATATAGTTGGACAAGCAAAAATCTTTTCTCCGCCTATATAACTTGCACGGGGAGAAAATTTTTTTGTTCTTTCTTTTTGAGCCGTCAGTTGGAAATTGGAACTATCAGACATCATAAGTATCAATATAAGAATGCTGAAATACCCTAACAATTTAGGTGTTACTTACATTTTTATTTATTACTAGGAAATTCGAAAAAATGGTAAAGCTATCATTGGAGAAACCTCATTGTGGATAGGTTGAGAAAATGTCCAATCCCGTCACCTTTGCCATCCAACCAAGTTCACTCACATATGCGGATAATATATGCGACTTAAAAGACAAATGTAGCTTTCAAACTTTATGGTTCAAGGTTTAATATTTCATTTTTTTAATTTTTAATTTTAGATTATATTATTATTATAATTTATTTATTATTATTATTATTGGATAAAGAATATTACATTAACTAGTTGGAAGCCTAACAAGCTAAGCTCCAACAACATACTACTACATTAATTGAACAGGTTGTTGTGCAAGCCTACCAGCAAGCCTCATCGGTAACCTAGCCAAGGGAGCCGAAACGACGGATGGGGGCTGAGATTGTGTCACAAGGGGGTCAAACTAACTCTACCTTCCATGCTAATTCCTGCAATATTACGTTATTGGAGGCTCGAACCTGGGACCTCCTGAAGCGCATGGAACTTTGGGAAACGGGGATGACCAGCTGAGCTAGGTACCCGTTTTTATTTATTTTTATTATTATTAATTATTTTTTTATAATTTAAGTGTTATAATATTTTATTATATGGAAGTAATCTATAGAGATTCATACAGAACTTTAGTTGGTAGCCTACCAACAAGCTGAGCACCAACCCCCTTCTGAATGGCGACACCTAGCCTATAAAAAATGGAAAGAAAAGGGAAAATTCTCAATATTTTATTTATTGTATTTTTTAATTTACTTTTTTTTTGTTGTTTTTAATTTTAAGTATTTTTATCTTTAAAAAAGACCCAAACTGACTCAAAAGAAAAAAGAATTAAACCCTGAACCACAAGCCTTAAACCCTAAACCTAATATTAAACTGTCAATCCTAAATTCAGAAGGGCATACTTTTCTTCTTTTTTTCCTCGCACATGGTATCCTACATATGTGACTTTACTGGATGGATGAATGGAAAAATTAAGATAGTGGGGTATTTTCTCAACCTATGCACAATGAGTTGTTTAAATTTTTCTTCAGTTTTGGGACACCCAATTTTCCCATTTCCGACTTATTAAACGTTGATGAACAAAACGGAACTGAGGTACGCGAGAGTATAAATTTCGCTTCGTTCCTTCCACGTTCAATGCTACTCTAGATCTTCCACTTAATGATTTCTCCTATTCAAAGTTTCGATCCAGACTTTAGAGTTTAGATGCATGCTTAAGAAATTAATATATGATGGCCTTGAAACAATTACTATTTACTATTAAAATTTGTGAAAGAAGGGCATATTGATTTTGTAATAAAACTGTTTTTACTTTTGATTTTAGTTTCTTCCACCATTACATTTGGTTGTTTTCACAATTAGTAACATAGTTTTTGACGTAGACTCTAAGCTTAATTTGTTAAGAATATTTCTTCTTCTGTATTACCTTTTGTGATCACATTGGCGTGCAACTTTGTTGTTTACGAAATTTCCAGTAACGTAATATATTTCACTTATTGGTTAGTTACTGAAAGTTTGATATGCTTTTACTCAATTGTGAGAATTACCCTCACTAATTTGGTCCATAAACAAACTTTGTTATTTTCTATGAAATATAACGATTACACCAACTCTGTTACTCTTAGTCTAAACCCTCTGAATTTGGCATAGATTTTTGGTGTGAGAACGTCTTTGAACATGCATCGCCACCGAGGATGAAGTTTGGAAGGTGATTAAGATCATGGGATCTAATAAGTCTTCGGGACCTGATGGATTCACTATTGACTTCATTAGAAGCTATTGGTTTATTATCAAAGGGTACTTCCTGAATCTTCTAACACACTTTCACAAAAATGGGACAACTGATTTGAGTTTTAACTGCTCCTTTCATTACCCTGATCCCAATGAAGAAAGATAATTGCACTCCAAAGAAGGTAATGCAAGATCTTATTTATGACTATAAGAAAGATGATTCTTATAGGCATTGTTTATAATATTCTTTCTAAGGTGCTTACTGAGAGAATGAAGAAGGTAATGCAAGATCTTATTTATGACTTTCGAGGGGCATTTATTCAAGAGAAACAAATTCTGGATGGAGTGCTAATTGAAAATGCATGTGTTCATAGTAGAATAAAAAATTGTAATCGGGTATTCTTTGTAAAATAGAAATGGAAAAGGCCTTCAAAAATGTCAATTGGCAGGTTATATTTACTATTTTACAGAAGGGGTAGGATCCGTTGACATGGTTAGAGTGACATAATCTTGATATTCTAGCTCCATTTTGTACCAAACCCAGACGGTAATCAATTTGAAGCTAATTTTTTGGTGACATGTTCTTCTTATATGTCTCTACAGTTCAACCAAAAATGAGAGCATTCCGAGATGTATAAGAAAACCATCTACCATTTTTAATATCAACAGTTGAAATTAAAATTTATGGATAGTGAGGTTTTGTAATTCAGAATACTCTCATTTTGGTAAGAGTATAGATTTTTATATAAGGAACATGTCACCAAAATCTTACCTTCAAATTCATTGGCGTTAAGATTTTTAGAAAAATGTGACACCATGTCACGATAATGTCATTCTAACCATGTCATCGGATCCTTCCCCTTTACATAATCATGGGTTTGGTAATAAATGGATTTCTTGGATCAAATGGTGTGTAAATACTTCGCATATGTCAAGATTGGTCAATAACGACTCTACGAACAAGTATAAACCATCTAATGGATTGAGATAAGGATATTATCTTATTTCTATTTTTTTTACTTCTAATGGTAGAAATTATTCTCAGATTATTGGAAGATGCCGTACGTTCAAAGTTGCAGACAAAGGTATTACAATATCTCATTTGCAATTTGCAGACGACACCTTTGTTAGAGCATAGCTCGGTTGAACCCACCAAGCGTTGGTATGTCAAGTTTGGTTGTCATATTTTAGTGAACCAAAACTTATTTAAAGAGTCGCTTGATTATGTACTATAGTCAACTTCATATAGGTTAGCTTGACAGTATTAAGATATGTGAAATTACAAGTATTGCGAAGACTTGAAGAAGTGAAGAAGTAAGGAGCTACAACGAAAATTAAACATCATCCTTCCACTTGAGGTTAGTGATATTAGCTTGAACTCTTTCATTCCCTAGCGTATCTTTCAAGTCGTGCATATTGAAAACATAACTGCGAAGCATAAATGATTACACTCTAGTTAGACATAGTATTAAGGAATACAATACAAAGTATAACGCTTATCTTTTGAACTTCGTATATAAGACATCAACATAATCGCTTGAATGCTATTGTGACTATGTATGGGTATGAGGTGAAAATTTCATCTTAGAAAACAATGTTTTACGTTAGTTTAAAGGAAGTAAATTCATGAACTTGTTTTGTGAATCGGAATAGAAATCACTAGGCTTATTTGTATTGTGATTCATTGCATATCTTTTGTACTACCAATATGTGTGATTAGTATAACCGCTCATGACTTGTTTATGTTCTTGGTAAAACTATTCACAAGGCCTGACTTTTGTATTGGTAAGACTTTTATTAGTGAAACCGATCTTAAGTAATCATCAGAGATGGTATGATCGATTTAGTGTTATTGGTATCAACAACTCTAGGCAATGGGGAACCGATCCTATGAAGAGGTGCAACCGATCACAAGAGGGGAATCGATCCTTGTAAGAGGTGCAACACATTTTTAGTAGATGGGGGAACCGATCCTATGAACATGTGCAACACGTTTTTAGTGAATGGGGAACTGATCCTATGGACATGTGCAACAAATACAAGTAGTTACCATAAGTATGTGGGGAACCGATCATATGGACTTAGTCAACCGAGTTTTTGGAAAGCTAGTGTGACTATGCACAATACTCACATGGAGGTAGAACCAAAACTTGTTTTGGTAGAACCGTGAAACCCATGATTTGGGATTGAGTGTTCTTAATCAATCACATAGTTCTTGAAAGTCATATGAACCAGTTCTAAACTGGTTTGGAAGTGTGGAAAATCGGTTTCAAGATTGTAAGTATGAAAGATGACTTACAAAGTAAAGATGTCGACATACTTTGAACATGTGCAAGAACGCTTATCTTTTATTGTTCAAAGATATTCCTCAATAGCTAAAGGAAAAATCCCGGATAGAAAAATAAATTGAGAATCTTTTATTTAAGGTTTTTAATTTTATTTTTGGAAAATGAAAATTGTTAATGTGCATTTACTAATTGGATATTTTCTAAGAGATTTTTGGTCAATATTTGGACAAAGAATTTCCAGGAATAATGGAAACCGAATCTGGAATATATTGCATATCTTGAGAATATTTTCGGTTTTGGAAATTCCTTGGTGTCCAAACTTCCCTGGTCTATAAATACTAAAGTTTGTATTTCTAGCAAACTAATCATCGAGGCAAAGCAAAACTACCTAGTTGTGTTGTTACTGGTGGAGCCGCCTATTCGGAGAGGAAAGTAACCTAATTAGGCGAAATATCTTACGTCTACTCAGTTTAAAGACTTGTTTGGGATTGAGAAGCTCTATTAGTACCATTGGTGGGAAACTAGATAATGAGTTTATTATTAGTTTTTGATTGATTTGATTGACTAACGGTTGTTGAACTTTGATTGCACCTATTTTGTTTATGCTTGAGAATCTTCTCTTCCTCGATATAAGATTCACTCAAACTAAATCAAAGTTTCGACGAGGATCTTTAGACTATTTGTAGATCCAAAGACGTTGATAGACGCATTTATGTGTCTATTTTAATCTCAATTGTATATATTGTTAGTACCCGTTTTTGTTCTTATTATGGTGTTTATGTGTTTGTAGGTATTTTTGGGAAATACACGTTTTTGGAGAAATTGGCTCGAAAAGTTGCACCCGGATACCTACTATTCGGACTCTCAGTTTGGATAAGGGGCACCCCATGGCTATTTGCACCCTAAAATAATCTGCTTTCCGCCTTGCTAATAGGACTCCACCTGTTTGGATAGGGGGAGGTCATCTCCTACATTTTGAATTTTCAAAATTGGCGGGAAAATGTGCTCTTCACATGGTAGACTAGGGTTCGGATTTTGGGAGATTTTGGACGAGATTCAATCGTCAGAACTGGGTTCAATGGACCTGTTTGGTCTTAACATGGATGCTATGGTCAATTTATTCAATCCAGTTGGGCTGGATAATCCGGTGTTGATGAAACGGGAAGTAAAGTTACTCGGGTTGTTCGAGTTATTTTTGGGAAGATTCTATTGGAGTTTTTATCGCAGTTCGATTTAGAACATCCTGTTAGGTTAAAACAGGACTGGTAGTGGTCCAGATTCGAAAGAAGAAGAAGTTACACGGACTTTCAATAATGCAGGGAAGTTCACGTCTGCATGAATTTGTTGGATGGTTTGTCGGATTTTCTCGTTCGATTGGATTGATATGGGCATGTTAATGATAAACAGGATTGGTTATTAGGTAGGAATCGTGAAATTTGACTTGGAGTTAAATAGGGAAGCTATACAGTTCATGCCGTATGCAAAAATGGAAGTTTTCTTATGATTCTCGAAACAGAGATATCCACAGGATTTTTGTGTGGAGGTTACGGACAGATTAGGAAAGAGTATATCTTGTTGAGATTTTATCTCCTTCTAGGGAGTTTGTAGTTAACAAGAACACGCGTGGAGGAGAAGAAATAAAAGGGAAATTCCGAGAATATTGGTGAAAGAAATGAAGATTTTGGTAAGATATTTCGACCCTGTTATGTATATATATCGTGGTTGGAGTTCCAGAGTGAGGGTCGAGACTTTAGGGGATAGTTTAGAGGGTTGCAGACAGCTTAAAAGCCAAACAGAGGAGAAACAAAAATCACGGAGAAGAACCTGCAGCGAGAGGAAGAAGACGACAGAAACCGTCACCTTTGGTTTCAAATCTGTAACAATTTTCCAACAATTATTATCAAGTTAGCTTTTCTCCGTAACAGTTAGCTTTGTAACAGCGGGTTCTGTAACAATTATATATGTTACAAACTCGATTTTGTTCAATAAAACACCTATTCAGCCATGCGTTATTATTTTGAGCGTGTTTTTGATATGAGGAGCTAAACCCCATTGCTGAGGCGATGGAGGAAGCCATTTTTCCAATTATTATGTGCTAATCTCTAATTTTAATGACTTTTTCAATTTCATTTATGATTATTTGCACTGAATTGAAATTGAATATATGATTCTGATTAAGTGCTTGTGTTCTCAATTGATGGGCCATGCCTAGGTCAAGTATTTTGATGGTCCATTGTTTCGATTTACAATTATTGTTTTGAGAATCTACCTGTCTAGGAAAAATATTAGAATCACTTTAAACGTAAAGAGTTGCACGAATATTGATTAGATTAAATCACATAAAAATTGGAGATTGGTGGAATCCTGAGTCTCGGTGCTTTTTATAATCTTGATAACAAAAACTTCTTAAGTTTTCTATTTTAATTTGAGTCTAAAATCGAATCTCTACAAGTCTGAGAAACGAACTTTTGTTACCACTTTCTACTACACATCAATTTGTGGCGCCGCCGACGCGGACTTGTATTTAGGTTTAGGCTTTAGGTTTTGTATTTTTATTACTTGTTTTTTTTAAATTTTTTGTTCTATTTTACGTCCTTGGTATTTTTGTTTTTGTTGTGCAGGATTGACTCGAAGCTATAAGTGGAAAGTTGAACTTGCCAAAAAAAAAGGAGAAACCAGATATATTATTTCTGGACTTTTATTTATCAGCTTTTTTATTTTATTTTGGACTTGTAATTTTCTTTTATTTGGTTGCTTATTTATTTTTATTTATTATAAAAAAATAAAACACAGTTGCACATACCAATTGCATCTTTCTCAGATCACCGAGTTTAGGAAAACTCGTGGATTAGTAAGCTGAACCCGTGCCTTGGGCCGTTTGGGAGTTACCAGCTGAAAGTCCACAAACCTCAGCCTCGTACCTTTGGGTATATTTTGCTGTGGTAACCCAAGCTTACCTAAATTAGTGAGCCCAGCATTTGCATGTGCACATATTTTTGTTGAATTCTTGTGTATGCATGAACGAAAAAGGGACGCTCTAGGACGGTTTATGCGTGAAAAACCTAGAAGTGATATTTTAGGAAACAAGAATCTTGATTACCTTAATCTACAGACCTCTGATTTTGGAAAGTCTAGTTTTGAACATCCATCTTTTACTCGAGGAGAGAATCCCTATAACTCGGTAGAGCCGTAAATGGCAACTTTGAAAACTTTGTTGAATCCGACTAGGACTACTTTCGTCCCTCATGTATCAGTTAGTCACACTAAGCAAGTTATGAACTTAAACCCTGGATGTTACGGATGCTCCCAATCTTTTTAGGGAAAGGAAATGAGAACCCCTATTTCCATGTTAGGGACTTTGAGGAAATTTGTAGTACCCTAAAGATTAAAAACCTTGATGATGATGCTTTGAAACTTAGGTTATTACCTTTTTCCTAGAAAGATAAAGTTAAATCGTGGCTATATAGTTTGGCTTCTGGGTCCATTGAAACATATGAACAACTTACATCTGCCTTTTTGAACAAGTTTTTCCCTAGGCACAAAACATCGTCTATTAGGACGCAAATCCGCACATTTTCTCAACAGGAGGGAGAATCTTTGTATTGGTATTTGGAAAGGTTCAATAATCTATTAGCCCAATGTCCTCATCATGGTTTAGAAAAGGTTAGGTTAGTTCAGATCCTTTATGAGGGTTTAGATTATCCCACTACAAACTACGTAGAATCTATGTGTACAGTGGGTTTGAAAACCAAACAAAATGATGATGCGATGACATATTTGAGTGAAATTGCCGAAAAGACCCAGCAATGGGAAAATAGTAGGGAACCCAAGAAAATAATTCTTTTAGAAAGAGGAAACGTTAACAGTCTAGAAGGAGGCTTTGAATCATATGTCAAAATTGCAGCAATATCTAAAAGGTTAGAAGCTTTAGAATTGGGTCACACTAGCAAGAGAGGAGCCTTTTGGGAAGGCTGGACTATCAAGAGCAAGCCAATGCTCTTTATAATAATAACACTAGATTTGATAACCGCTCAAAAGTTTGACCCATATTCGAAACCTATAATCACGGTTGGAGAAACCATCCAAACCTCTCATGGTCTAAGGACCAATCAAGATCGATTTATTAATTCGAATACTCCCCGCTTTGGCTACACTAAGAATCCTTCAGGACCCGCTCAGTTTCAAAATCAGTCCGATAAAATTTTAAGTCTAGAGGAATCTCTCGCCTTGTTAACCCAACAAACTGCAATGTTTCACCAATCAATGATACAAGGTTTAGACGAAAATAAAAAGATGGTCCAGGATAATTCTCAGGCTATTTCCGAGTTAAAAACGCATAGTCTGATAAATGAGTCCTTGAGAGAAAAAGGTAGGTTCCCTAGTCAAACACAACCCAACCCTAGAGGAGTTCATGAATTAGATGCAAAACCATCACATCAGTTGAATTGATTTAGAACCCTTAGAGTGACAGAGTAGTAGACAATCGTGTAACCATGCCCGATAGTGAGCATACACTGTAGTTCACCCCTCAAGACCATCCATAGCTGAGGGGACTGATAAAATCTCTGATGATGCCAATTCGGTTCCTGAGAGGCCATTTCCCCAACTATTAGTACCAACAAAGAGTGAATTCAAGTTTAATGACATAATGGAGGTTTTAAAGAAAGTTACCATAAACCTTCCGTTACTAGAAGCAATTAGGCAACATCGCCCCAAAGCGCTAAGTTTCTTGAAGATATGTGTACGTGAAAGCGAAAGCTTAGTGTCCCTAAAAAAGCCTTTTTTATCTAGTCATGTAAGTTCGATCATTCAGAACCCCACAACTCCTAAGTATAAAGACCAAGGTGCACCTACCATTTCTTACACGATAGGAAAACATCGGGTAGAAAAAGCTTTGGTGGACTTAGGTGCTAGTGTGAAATTACTTCCGTACCATGTGTACTTACAGCTAGGACTTGGTGAATTCAAGACTACCAAGATAACACTGCAGTTAGCTGATAGGTATGCTAAAATTCCTTGTGGTGTGATAGAAGATGTTCTTATTGAGGTCGACATGTTTATTTATCATGTGGATTTTGTGGTCTTAGATACCCAACCTGTCCCTGGCCCAGAGAACCAGATACCTAGGTTTTAGGTCGCCCATTTTTAGCTACGTCTAATGCGATCATAAACTGTCGAAATGGTATTATGAATCTATCTTTCGGTAATATGACTATTGAGTTGAATATTTTTAATGTCAATAAGCTACATTCTGAGCTAGATGATACATGCATTGAAGAGGTGAACATGATAGGAACCTTAGTTCCGGAGTCATTACCAAACACCTTATCGGAAGATCCATTAGAGAGTTGTCTAGCCCATTTTAGCATGGATTTCGATGATGATAGCAACATTGAACAAGTAAATGCTCTGTTGGATTATATTCCTATATTTGATACCGATAGATGGAAATCTAGGTTCGAACCATTACTAGCTACCGAATCTACCTTAAGCCCGAAAAGCCTAAAGATCCTCCTAAGTTGGACCCTAATTATGCATTTTTAGGCCCATCTGAGATTTTTCCTATAGCTTCCGATTTGGATAGTGATCATGAGAGTAGGCCAGTGACCGTACTTCAAGACAATAAGGAAACTTTAGGGTTGCCCATACATTATATGTAACATATAAGTCCTACATTTTGTGTGGCTCAAATGAATTTCGAGGATGAACCACCTTATTATAACTTAGAGAAAGCAATTGACCTTTTTCAGGAGCTTAATGGTCTAGAATTTAGGAATATTGTGACTAGTCTATCTAGAGACACCCAAAATTCTAAGTTTGGGGGTAGTAATCGTCAATTATCCCTATTTGAAGTCCCTAACTTGAGACTTGAGACTAGTATGACTGTGGTATTAGTTGAGTCTCTTCCGACTCCACAACCTGATCCTCCTGATATTGTCCGGGAGGAAATCCAGGAATGGAAACCCATAGTTCAGAAGAATCTATTTTACAAGACACTCATATGAAGCCCAAGTGGGCACCACAGAAAAACCAAGTTATCTTGCAGGAAACCTTGGATGAGGATGTGCTCTGTCTGTTCATTTTTATCATTTGGTGCAGTTGTCTCATAATTGTGGCAGTTTCATTTGATTTGGTTGACCCACAATTGTTTCGAATATTCATAAAAGCACTTCTTGGCAGTTTCATTTGTGGTATTTAACGTCTGGCTGAAAACTTTAAACTTAGCACTTCTTGGGAGGTAACCCAATATTCATGCGACACGGTAATATATTTTCTTAACTCTTTTACTTCAAATGGTAACATTTTCTCCATGTTCATGCTTTTAATTTTATCTTTAGAACATTGAGGACAATGTAGATTTAAGTTTGGGGGTATGGGAGAAACATTTTATTTGCATTGTTAAACTCCAGATCCTAAAAATTTATGCTTATTAAGGATGGCACTAACCAATCTAAGTGGATGGAAGCGTTTTTTTTGTAGGAGTTGAGGAACCAATCTGATTAGATGGAAACATCTAAAGAGTCTATTCATAAAAGCACATAGCTCAGGTGTTAGAATTAAAGAAAAAACATGGTAGTTTCGCCATATCTCGTTGAATCCTTTTCACTTCTATTTTTATTTTGTTTTCTTTAAAATATGTTTCTCTAAGTGATTAGGTGGGGCTCGCGATTCAAGTTGTTACCACTGCTAGGGTGAAATAGAGTGATTAAGATATCAAAAAAAAAAAAAAAAAAAAAAGATAGAAATTGAGACTAGACCATAAGACCAAACGGAATAAATTGTTTAATAAAATCGACCACTGGTTCCCTTGTATATGCTAGTTGTGTTGACCTAGAGTTAGGATTATCGACCACTGGTCCCCTTATATATGCCAGTGTGTTGATATTAGTCCAGACCAGTATCTCAGTCCATTAGGATAGGTTCATTTTGACAGTGGCCTTCAAACAAATATGAGAAACACTATTCACCTTAGTTAACATCAAAACCATCTATGTTTTTCTCTACATACATCTTCTTAATCTATCCATGTGATTGGTTGAATCCTGGGTTATGATGTCCGAAACTATCCGAGTAGAGCTCATGACTTATATATGAATTTTAGTATGCTTGAGTGCAAACTCGTGTACAACAATTGGAATTTCGCATCGTAGGTACTTCCTCCCCGGTCAATAAGTATGCCAACCAAGGAGATTCTTTAGTGCCTTCCAAGGTTCTGCGTAGATAGCTAGGGCCTGGAGTGTAAAGGTTTTGTGGGTATATCTCTTGTAAGCCCTCCCGAGACTATAACTCGGCCACTAGGCCACCTAGGGGTTTAAAGGCTTATTGCATACGCTAAATGCAATCGACGATGCTGCATGACAAAGAGTTAGGATTTTATTTTGTATATTTGATTTGCTCGGGACTAGCAAATAGTAAGTTTGGGGGTATTTGATAGACGCATTTATGTGTCTATTTTAATCTCAATTGTATATATTGTTAGTACCCGTTTTTGGATAAGGGGCACCCCCATGGCTATTTCCACCCAAAAATAATTGTTTCCGCCCCAGTTGCTAATAGGACTCCACTGTCGGATAGGGGGAGGTCATCTCCTACATTTTGAATTTTCAAAATTGGCGGGAAAATGAGCTCTTCACATGGCGGATTAGGGTTCGTATTTTGGGAGATTTTGGACGAGATTCAATCGTCGAACCCGGAGTTCAATGGACTGTTTGGGCTTAACAGGGATGCTATTGGTCAATTTCTTCGATCCAGTTGGGCTGGATGATCCGGTGTTGATGAAAAGGGAAGTAAAGTTACTCGGGTTGTTCGAGTTATTTTTGGGAAGATTATGTTGGAGTTTTTGTCGCAGTTCGATTTAGAACATCCTGTTAGGTTAAAACGGGACTGGTAGTGGTCCCAGATTCGAAAGAAGAAGTAGTTACACGTACTTTCAATAATGCAGGTAAGTTCACGTCTGCATGAATTTATTGGATGGTTTGTCGGATTTTCTCGTTGGATTGGATTGATATGGGCATGTTAATGATAAACATGATTGGTAATTGGGTAGGAATCGTAAACTTTGACTTGGAGTTAAACAGGGAAGCTATACTGTTCATGCCGTACGTAAAAATGGAAGTTTTCTTTTGATTCTCGAAACAGAGATATCCACGAGATTTTTGTGTGGAGGTTACGGACAGATTAGGAAAGAGTATATCTTGTTGAGATTTTAATACCTTCTAGGGAGTTTGTAGTTAACAAGAACACGCGTGGAGGAGAAGAAACAAAAGGGAAATTCCGAGAATTTTGGTGAAAGAAAGGAAGATTTTGGAAAGATATTTCGACCCTGTTATGTATATATATCGTGGTTGGAGTTCCAGAGTGAGGGTCGAGACTTTGGGGGATAGTTTAGAGAGTTGCAGACAGCTTAAAAGACGAACAGAGGAGAAAGAAAAATCACGGAGAAGAAGCTGCAGCGAGAGGAAAAAGATGACAGAAACCGTCACCTTTGCTTTCAAATCTGTAACAATTTTCCAACAATTATTACATAAGCTTTTCTCCGTAATGATCAAAATCAGAATAATGGGTTCTCAGAATAATTATATCTTTTACAAACTCGATTTTCTTCAATAAAAACACCTATTCAAAATGCATCGTTATTATTTAGAGCGTGTTTTTGATATGAGGAGCTAAACCCGTTCTTTGAGGCGATGGAGGAAGCCATTTTTCCAATTATTATGTTGTAATATCTAATTTTAATGATTTTTGCAATTTCTTTTATGATTATTTGCACTGAAATGAAATCAAATATATGATTCTGATTAATTGGCTGCGCTCTCAATTGATGGGTCATGCTTAGGTCAAGTATTTTGATGGTCCATGCTTTCGATTTACAATTATTGTTTTGAGAATCTACCTGTCTAGGCAAAAATATTAGAATCACTTTAAACGTAAAGAGTTGCACGAATATTGATTAGATTAAATCACATAAAAATTGGAGATTGGTGGAATCCTGAGTCTCAGTGCTTTTTATAATCTTGATAACGACATCTTCTTAAGTTTTCTATTTTAATTTGCGTCTAAAATCGAATCTCTACAAGTCTGAGAAACGAACTTTTGTTACCACTTTCTACTACACATTAGACGTCTTGTGATAATCCATTGTTAAGAGACTCCGTTCTGTGCGTGATTGATCACAAGATATTCAAGTTGATTGTGAGCAGGTGTTTATTGAAGATCTTAGAATATTTGAAGACAAAGAAGACTTTGAAGATTTCTGATTTGGGTTCATAATCTTTGGTGTGCACAATACTTGTTTCGGTTAAAGAGGATCCAACTATAATCGGTTTCTCCTTGTGGTAGATTGGATTGATTAGTTGAGTAGATCGGCATCAATACGCTTCTTTGTGATTAAAAGTATTGATTGAAAAATCTTTAGCAATTACATTGGTAGTTGTTGTTAGATATATCTAAGGACTTGACAAAGGAGTTTATTGGGATAAACGAAAGAGCCTTTTGTCGAACTCACATCACTTGGTTGAAAAAAGTTGATACCAAACATATTTGTTATTCCTTTACTATTTGGAATACGAACCAAAGGAATTGTTCCAAGTACGTGACTTATTCATAAGTTGGTAGCTGGGATTACAAACATAACTAGGTGAACTATAGGTGAACTATAGGTTTAGGTGAACTATAGGTTTTGTATAGCGGCTTAATCATGAGAGTATTCAATTCTTGACAAGGTCCCGAGGTTTTTCTGAATTTGCGGTTTCCTCGTTAACAAAATATTGTTGTGTCTTTTACTTTTCTATTTTCGCAATTATAATTGTTTTTATTATAATTAGAGAAGTAAAATACACAAACGTTAATTCCTATTTACTTGATAGCAATCCTATTGTGTTTGGTTAAGTCCGAACCTATTATCAAGTAAGCATACTTCGTTTTTGTATTGTCTCGATCTCGTATCCATAGACGATCACACGAAGTGTGAACCGATTAGTTGTACTGTCTCGACTCAGTCCATAGAAAATCACTTTCGGAGAAAGCACTTATAGGTGAAAAAGTTTTAGATTGAGGTATATTTGGGTACCCTCGTCTTTTCAACCTTGATTTGCATTAATTATAAAGTAGATGAAGTCATGATATTACTCATCCCTTTTTCCATGTTTGAATCTCTTACCTATACGAAGTTGAATCTAGATAAGATCACAATGGTTAATGTTGGAGCTGACGAAGTTATTGAAAGTCTAGATGCATAGCTTGGATGTAAAATAGAAAAATTACCTATCAAGTAATTAGGTATGCCTATCCGTGCTCACTGGAGATATATTTTAGTTTGGGATGGTGTGTTAGAAAAAATGGAGCATAAACTAGCTACTTGGAAAAACAAGTTTTTGTCAAAGGCAGGAAGGCTAGTTCTCATAGGACATTTTATTACTAGTTTACATGTACATTTTGTCTCCTTATTCCACCTTACTTTGTAATCTGGAAATTAAAAATGATACAACTTATCTGAAATTTCTTGTGGGATGCTGTGTAGGGAAAGATGAAAATAACTTGGGTTGGTTAGACAAAAATTTATGTTCCAAAGGAATATGGCGTTTAGGTGCGACAAGCTTAAGAGGAATTAATCAATCTCTTCTTAAAAAATAGGGTATGGGGATACTCGAGAAGTAGAAATGCTCTTTGATGGAAGACAGTCCAGCGAAAGTTCAATTCTAATGATTAAATGTTTATGCCAACTATCGACAACAAAGTTCAAGATAAAAGTGTAAGGAATATCTATGTAGTTAACATGGTTTCTGTGTTGCAATGTTATCCCACTTTTACGGTGAAGAACAAAAAGATTCAAAGACTTTGGATCGATAAATGGGTAGATGTTTTGTTTAGAAGATTTGTTCCCTGAATCTCAAAGCATGAAAACAAGAAAACTATTGTTTCCGATATGATTAAGGATAGTGTAGGGAAAGGTGACTTCAAGAAGTCTTTGAATGCTAATGAACATCTTATGGCGAGATTTGGGTAACACGCCTTATTTGATTGATGAAGATCAGTTGAATTGAAGATACTGAAAGATTTTAGTACTAATTAAAAGATGTTGTGAGGTAGTAAATGGAGAAATGCAACCCTGTCATTTCAAGAAATATTTGTGGAAGAAGACTATACCATCAATGGTTAGTTTCATGCTTTGGGATGCTTTCCTAAAATATTTACTTACAAGATATACACTATGTTCTTTCCTTTATCTTACGCTTTCGAAGTCTGGGATTATTTTTTTAAGGCTCTTTGATTGTCTGGTCTATACAAGCCACTATATTTCAGTTCTTGGGAGCATGGAATACTAATGTATTGAGTGAAAATGGTAAAGAAGTCTGGGATATCTTGCAGTATGTTATGCTTTGGATAACTTGGAACGAACATAATGATAGGGTGTTTGGAACAAGTAGTAAAACTCCAAAACAACTCATTGATTTGGTTAAGCAAACTATAATTCTGTGGAGTTGTGACACCGTAACTTTTAGGTTGGTTGATACTAGGTTAATTAGGAGTAATTCATGGAAGAATATATGTACACCAAAGAGTAAGGGTGGTTTGGGCATGGTGGAGGAAGATTATTTATGAAAAAACTAAAGCAGACATGGAGTGTTTAGTTCATATTCAATTCAATGTAGCTGTTGGAAGGAGTATGTTGGATGAGATTCTAAAAGGTAATTTAACTTTGCAAGTTAAGAATGGTAAATGCATTAGGTTCTGGCAAGACTGGTGGATGGGGAATTATTTTCTGAAGATATCCAAGACTTTTTAAAATAAGTAGACATAAGAAGTTGGTTATAGATGACATTTTGAACCCCAATTGGAATCTCTAGACCCCGCTGAGAGAATAGATTTGCTGGAAATCAAGTTTAAGTTAAGAAATCTGGTCTTAACTCCTGATGAAGATGATGATATTAAAGGTGAAGGTACAACTACAGTTATTTTCAAGAAACTAACAACAGATGATACAGAGTGGAATGGTCACAATGCTTTGGAACTTAAATATGTTCCTCCTAAGTTCATGTTCATAACGTGGAAAGCTTTTCATGACTCTATAACAACTTGGGATATATTATAATGTAGAGGTGTAGCTATCAATCCAGTCTCTTATCTGTGTTGTTATGATGTAGAGTCAACGAATCATCTTTTCTTAACCTGCGGATGTGCTAAAAATATCTGGGAGTATTTTATTTTGACTCTACAGGTTATGTGGGTTATGCCAAGGGATTTAAAGTCTTTAATTTGTAGTTGGAAGCTTCAGAGAACAACAAAAATGAGGAGAATTGTATGGCACATAGTTCCTTTTGCAGTGTGTTGGGAACTGTGGTTGGAACGGAACAGAAGAGTGCATGGAGGAAGGTAAAGATCTTTTGGTGAACTTGTATATGTGGTGAAGATGGACATATGCTTATGGAGATCGTCTACTGATATCTTCAAAGGGTATACCATTACTAAGATTTTGCTTAACTGGGAACATGTAATTACTTCGTAACTTTTTTTCTTTCTCTTTATGGTTTGTTCTTTTCAACTCTTGTAAATAAATTTTTATTTTCAATATATATAACATTTTCTTCTTGAATTTTTTTTAGGAGTAATTAGGAAACTCTTATGCAAATGTACGTAGTTTCCCTTTCTCTGTTGTGTAATTATCTTCGTCTTTATTTTCTTTAATATAATTTTCATTTTTCGATAATAAATTTTATAAGTCAGGTTGAGAATACCACAATTCCACTTATAATATTCCATGTACTATGATAATCTTGAAAAGATGATATTTTGACTCTTAGTGTTCCAGTATTGTGATACTCTTTAGAGTAATGCCCTTCCACTTATAGAGCTTCACTAAATATGAGAACTTGAGATTATTAATATATCACTTTTATTTTGTATATTTCACGTAGTATCACATTTTCACTTGCAGAAGTATTATGATAATTTTGAGTGTATCGTACTTCCACATATAAAGTTCTACCTATTAAATTTATAAAGTTGCATGTATTTGATAATCTTGAAAAGATACTATTGCACTTATAGAGTTCCATCTATAATGAAATTCTTGAAAGTATAGATTTAATAATGTTATAAATATCGTCTTGAAAATATCATACTTCCACTTACAAAGTTCTACGTATTAAAGTTATAAAGTTGCATGTACTTTGATAATCTTGAAAAGATCCTATTGCACTTATAGAGTACCATCTATTATGAAATTCTTGAAAGTATTACTGTAATAATGTTATAAATATCTTCTTGAGAGTATCGTACTTCCACTTACATAGTTCTACGTATTAAACTTATAAAAGTTCCATGTACTTTGATAATCTTGAACAGATCCTATTACCACTTACCGAGTTCCATTTATTATGAAATTCAAAAGTATCGCTGTAATAATGTTATAAATATCATCTTGAGAGTATCGCTGCAATAATATTGTGAATATCGTCTTGAAACTATCGCTGCATTAGTGTTGTGAATATCGCTTCCATCTATAGGTTAATTCCACGTTGTATGAATTTTTCGGCTCCTATTGTAACGGTCTTGCTTGCTATATAAACAAGCAAATGAAAGTAATTACTCATCAATTTTCACTTTTTATGTTGAGTCGCTCTTCCATGGAAAATATGATGGCTTATTTCTTTCGATACAAGGTTTCAATTAAGCGTAGTGTTTTCTAAGATCTTCACTTGTTTATGTCTACACTACGATGCCTCATCTTGGCATGGTCTCATACCATGAGGTAAAATATATATAAGTCAATCCGTAACTCTGTTGATGTGATTTTTTTTTCGTAAGGCAACTGCGTTTCCACCATGTCCATCTATAAAGAAGCTAGCCGAAATAAGAAAAACATAAATCTCTTTTCCCTAAAAATGGAAAATAGATTTTCCATAAAATCTCTTTTCCCGAAATAAGAAAAACATAAAATCTCGTTTTTACTTAAAAAATGGAATTCTACCCGTTCCTTTGCTTTTAACATTTTACAAACTCTTTTAAAAACTGTCCCTAAACTAATGTTTTATTTTAGGATATTTTTCTAAGACTCACTCCCACGTTGCCAATAACTTTCTATTATTTTTCTTAGTAGACCTTATGGTTCTGAAGTTTCTTTAAAGACACCCTAATTTTTACCCGTATAGTTAAAGTTTATTATTTTCTTAATGGTCGTTATTGTTTTGGGTGGAGTTTGTTTATAAGAGTTAACAAATTCGTATAAGGAAATAGTAAATGCCCATATCATATACGATATGAACGAACAATTATGAGTAAACGATTTATGTTTTCATTGCAGGAAAAATTGCTTCACTGTGAGTGGTGTCGAAAGATGCCTCATCTAAAAAGTCGAAACACATTAGGTACGTGAATTTCACTTATGCTTCTTAATAATCACAAGAATGTTTTAATTTGGTAACGACAACATATTAGCTTTACCGTGGTGATCACTAATTACCCAGTCCATCGATGCTTCTTTTAATTGTCTCTTAAGAGGCGGGCACCGGCACTGCACATCGGCAGCTCACACACAAAGGGACGGCCAGGAGTTTGGGTCATACATTTCGCAACAGTATCAGAAACACAAATAGGCATCTAGCAGCTGTTAAAGTAGGTAAGACTATGACACGTGCCTAATGCACTTAGTTCATCTTTCCTTTTCTCACATCGATTGACTCCGTGATATTGAGTACGAGATCACATAAAATGGGATCTCAACTAAAAAGTTTTGGATAAAATGGGATCTAGCTCAAAAACAACTCTCATCGTAACCATTAATTACAAAACAACAGTTTTGCTAGTTCAGCCAATATTTTAGATACTGGTTAGTACCTATCATGATGTGGGCTGAAAGCTTTTATGAAATAAAGCGATCCCCAAAACTCGCTTGGAACAAAACGCATTCGAAATTTAGAGAAAATCCTTAGAGATTAATATTTAAAATGATGGAAATGTGGTAGGAAGCGGGACACTTTTCAATATTACCTAGTTGTAACAGCTTCACCAAGCAGTATTTATTCTCTCTGGCAGTCTGGGCTATGTCAGAGAATCTTGCAACAGTTTGCGAATAGTTTATTACATAAAAATTGTTTCGATAAACTCTTACACTAGGAAAATACTTCAAGACTTTCTGACATGACAATAAGAGTAACATCAATAGTAACGACAATGATATGCCTAAACCACTTCAATGTCCAAGGTTTTCATTCTTCCAAAAATGTTTGTTCTAAGTGAGTTTTGGGTTTCATCATGCCTTTGCATCAAATATTCCTGAGATTTATTGGTTATGGTGAGTACTTTTTTGAGTTTAGGTTCCATTTAATTGAGAGCTTTTGAATCGAATCCCGTACTCAATATCAATTGGATACAAACCCGTGGTGTTAAATCACCAAGTTGGTGGAGAATAATTATAAGAAGATAGGTTCATCAAGGTCGAGAAGAGACCAACCAGCCAAATGGTGAAAAGGATAAACATTTTAGCCTGTGAAAATGATCTTGTTTTGATGGATGCAGGAAGTAAGGTGTGGAAGAAGTACAATGTCACGCTTTTCCGGTATCTCGAGTAGTGCATTATGGTGCCCTTTCATATTTTACGTCAAGTGTACAAGTGCTGCACTATGTCCTGTGATGTTTTACTTCAGGTGTGCTCGCCCTGCATTGTTTTTCCTGTGATGTTTTATTAGGTGTATAATATCCAGATCCCGCAAACATCAATATTCCATCATATATCAAGGCTTCCTAATCAACATATATACTTAAGTCTCTGTACATTCTCTTTCTTCTTAATACAACTTCTCTTTTAATAAAAAAATATATATATATACTTAAGTCTGGTTCATGTCGGAATGTGTTGCAACTTTGTTGCATGGTAACTGATTGCCCCCTTGCCACTGATATTAAATCTGATGTGACTTTGTTGTTTTAGAAAGTACTGGTTATCGCCAACTTCACCAACTCTGTACTGCTATGTTGTCTTATGTGTAAACTGAAGTTAGTAGAAACTCTGTAATCATTCTCTATCTCACATTTTGTCAGAATTAGTTGAAAATTTTGAAAACTGTCTCACAACAATGAACAACTTACAACTGACTGGTGCTCAATAAGTTCCTTGAATTTCGTATAGAACTCCAGTAACAAACTTCAACGTTACCATAGAGAATACTCTGTAACTAGTTTGTTGGTGGTATCCCTCGAACCCACAAAGTATTTTCTACACGTGGGGTGCAACAAAGTTTCTTGGTCAATTAGTTTCTTATAATCCCTTGTCGATCTTAAAGATGGGCTGCCAACTGTGGGAAGATCATGACCAATGGTCACTAAGGCAATAAACCGAACGCTCGGGAACGCTAAACAAAATATTTTGACAAAATATCTTAAGACCCCTCGTTTCCATGTATCTAATGGCATTGAACTTGCCGGCGCGACAACAAGAACTCCATTTTTATTCGGCTCCTCTCAAGCCAAACCAAATAAATCAATTGATTTCCATGCGTAAATTATATCTCTGATACCCTATTTTATAGAAACTACTTATTTCTTCTTAGAACGTGTCTTCCAGAGGCTAACAATCTACAATCAACTACATGATGAAGCGAAGGAAAAAAAAAAAATCAAAATCATACGATTCCTTCTTTGTTTTCTAACTGATCTAGTATATCTACAACGTTGTTTGTAGCCTGCCAGGACCTATCCCCATTGGCAAATGCCATTCAATAGGGCTAAGCTTTCGGAGATTAATAGAAGAAAAAGAACAATAATTCTTTTCAGCCCACTTTTAAAACCCACAGTCAACCCCACCGGAGATGTGGCATTGACTTGATGTTTAAGTTAATCTTAGAACATGCCTTCGGCTTCGGGTTTTTCTTTCTGCTCTCTTTCTCCTCCTCTTGCAGCTAAACTTTCTTGTCTCTTATTTTTCTTTCTAATGTTTTATATTGTATCAATTTTGGTAGAGCTTGAATACCAAATCAAACACCAGGAAATATTTAGTCATATGCCACATCTAGGATTAAATTGGTACGGTAATGTGATGTTTTGACAATGGTCCGTCATGGCACTTGGTTGAACGAACTCTTTCTGGTAACCACAACACAACAATGGAATCCAGCCACTATACGCATGAGTCATAACTCAAACTATTCATCTGAATTTTGATTAACCAATGAAGAACTAGGATGAACAGACACCAAATCTCCATGAAAAACTTCATTTGGTTATGTTTCCAAGGCTAGCAGTTGGTCAGCAATACCATTTTTTCATCTCTCTATTTTCTTAGCAAAACAAGGGGTTCGAATCTCTTTTGTTTTAACCCCAAAAAATCCCAATTATCCCATAAAATTTATCCTCGCTTATTTTTTCTATCAATAATTTTTATCTGCACTAATAACTTTAACTTCAATCCAATTAAACCATCATCATCCACAGAACTTAGCAGCAGTGGTTGGATTTCCGATTGATATAGCAATTGAAAAAAGACACAGGAAAAGTCAACCATCTCAGCGCCACATCAGCAGTGGGTTTTAACGGTGGGATTAACGTGTGGGCTGATTAGAATTACTGGAAAAACAAACCCAGAATAGCAAAAGATCTTGCAAATAATAATTAAAACTTTATATTGGCTAGCTTATGATGACAAGGGAATCATATTTAAAACTTGAAAGCAGTCCATTTTTAAGTAAGACCCAAACTGGGCAAACAATGCTACAAAATATTTATTCTAAAAACTAACTTTAATAAAGCAATAACATAAGGATTCAAACCTACCATAACTCAAACTTTGACCACAACCGTAATGGTTCTTATATTAAGGTAAAGTCTTCAATAAGTGACGCCGCCTTTTTGAAGTAGGTTTGAAGGTCTATGGATTTAAAGCTAGACTTCTTCCAAATTGACTATTAATGACATGATGGGATTAGATAGCATCAACTTTGATTTCCTGATCCGGATTAGTTGTTTTCATTAACGATATAATGTATGAGGTCCTTGCTTCTCCAAAAAAAAGGTGCTGTCAATATCTCGTAGGTACTCAAACCTTTAAAAGAACCCCCAAATATTTATTTGGTACCATGCGAAGTATTTGAAATAGTCAAAGAAGTACCACTCAAATAATATTTCCAAGGAAATAGCAAACGGATCTACAGGTTTCTCCAATAATTCACAGTTCTAGAACCGCTATAACTATGTTACATGCAAAAGTATTTAGAATTACTACTGAAAAAATATATAAAATCATTTGGTTTGCATTTGGGAGTGTAGAATTCAATGGGACAAATTCATAATATATCTGAAAGATCTGATATCAGCTAAAGCCCATATTGGGAGTATCACACCTCCACTTATAAGGTTCCACGTGTCGCAGAATCCCAAGAACAATGACAATTCCACTTATAGAGTTCCACTTACTCCGATAATTGTGAAAAATCACTTTTTCAATGTAAGAGTTTCACGTACTACAATAATCTTGATAATATCTCCCTTCCACTTCTAGAGTTATAAATACCACGGAAATTTTGGGAATATCGCACATCCTCCACTAGAGTGCCACGTACTACGATAATTTTGAGAGTATCACCTACTAGTTATAGCGTTCTAAATACTACAATTTTTTTTGAAAGTATCGGACATTAATTACTAGAGTTCCACGTGCTACAATAATTTTGAGAGTATCGCCCGTTCCACTTATAAAGTTCCACGTTAATAAGATCTTTTGTTTCCAGTTTTAAATGATCTTGTTTGCTCTATAAACAACCTCCTTGAGGACGAACTTTCCGAAGAAAGGGAAAGTATTTATCTAGCAAATTCTACCTTTTGGTGTTAGGAAGTTCTACCTTTAGGTTTCAGGGAATCCATGCTATCAAAAAAGAATGAATGCTTATTTCTTTTCGTACTTGAGTCTCAATTGAGCTTGAAGTATTCTCGGAGTTCTTCACTTTCATACGTTTCGACTATGAGGTCTCTAACGTGGTTCCAAACTTAACCAAAGGAGGATGTGGAATTATAAGTGAGTCAATAGATAGGCCAAATTTGATTGTTTTCTTCACAATGCAATTGCATGATCTCTACCATTTCCACATTCCGCGAGGAAGATCAACTAAGTAAAACTCACATTATTCATTTTATTCCTTCAATTTGGTTAATTAATTTTTTTTAATCGGTCTAATTCCCTTAATTTTAATTTGCATAAAATTAGCTTTGAGTCTAAGAAGTTAGCTCGAGTCTCTCGATTGAGAGGGGATCCCTATTTATAAACATTTCTTGAAATGAGAATGTCAAGCATGTATCGTTTTCTATCTTTTCTTATCTTACATCTGTCCTTATAGCAGTACAAGTGTACCTTACATTCTTCTTTATGAACCCACGTGACTTGGACTGCGCACGTGCTTGTCAATAGGGAAGGGGCGCTATGTAGCTTTTTCTCTAGGATATGGGGAGGCTTCCCTAGTTCTTGGATGGAATACTCTCTAGCGTCTCTTCTTGGATATGGGGAGGCTGACATTCTACTTTTATATTTTCCAGGTATCTACATTAAGTCCCATGGTCAGTTTGGGCAAGGCGTTAGTCTTCTCAACGAGTCTATCATCCGCCTCCTCGGCTCTTCTCCGTTGCGCGGTTCTTCCGTCGCCATTACCTTAAGACTTGTATATTCTCGCAAGTCCTCTTGTTATCAAGCACGGATGGTTTCGACTTGCACGCTTGCTGCAAGTCCCCTAGTCAGTCGTATGCCCCTCTTGCCAGGGCCTTGCGTATTTTCTCGCAAGTCCCTTTGTCTATTGATGATTTCTGACTTGTGCGCTCGCTACAAGTCCCATAGTCCTGATTCAGAACCGCTTGGACTTGCTCAATTCTTGCAAGTCCTCTAGTGCGGCGTCTCTTCTACTCGCTCTATTCTCGGCGTCTCTTGTACTTGCACTCCTCCTGCAAGTCCCCTAGTGGTATCTCTTCAACTCGCATTTTCCTCGGATCTATTGGGCTTGCACTCTTGCTGCAAGTCCCCATGTGTGATGTATCTTCAACTCGCCCTCTTCTCGGCGTCTCTTGGGCTTACTCTCTTCCTGCAAGTCCCCTAGTGAGATGTCTCTTAGACTCGGTCTCTTCTTGGTGTCTATTGGGCTTGCTCACTTCTTGCAAGTCCCCTTGTGCGGTGTATCTTCGACTCTCTATCTTCTCGGCGTCTCTCGGTATTGCTTTCTCTCGGCGTCTTTTACGTTGTTAAAGGATTGAGGGCGCCTTTTGGAGATGAAGGGTTTCTATCCTTTCTCTCTTTCCTTTATTTTTTTTAAAGGGTCGAGAAGCGCTCCTTTCTTCTTTTTTGTCTTTATTTTGTCAAAGGCGCAAGTTTCTCCTAGGTGAAGGGTTTTATCCTTCATCTTCTTTTGTCAAAGGCTAGCCGCCTTTTGGTGATGAAGGCCGGTTTCTACCTGTCTTTTGTTGGAGGCTTGGGAGCCACTTTCCTCGTCTTTCTTTATTTTTTATGAAAGGTTTGAGAGCCGCTTTTAAGGGCTTTTAAAAGCCATTTCTTCTTTCTTTCTAAGGCGCAAGACACGCCTTTTGGAGTTGGAGAGTTATACCCTCTCTTCATTCTTATCAAGGGCTTTTAAGAGCCATTTCTTCTTTCATTCTTCTTTTCAAAGGCGCAAGAGCCGACTTTTGTAGTTGGAGGGTTTCTACCTTCTCTTGTTTTTCGTCAAAGACTTGAGAGTCGCTTTTAAGGGCTTTTGAGAGCCATTTCTTCTTTCATTCTACTTTTCAAAGGCACAAGAGCCGCCTTTTGGAGTTGGAGGGCTTCTACCTTCTCTTCTTTTTTTCGTCAAATACTTGAGAGTCGCTTTTAAGGGCTTTTGAGAGCCATTTCTTCTTTCATTCTTATTTTCAAAGGCGCAAGAGACACCTTTTGGAGTTGGAGGATTCTAACCTTTTTTCTTTTTCGTCAAAGGCTTGAGAGCCGCTTTCATCATTTTTTTTTTTTTTTTTTTTTTGATCAAAGGCTTAGAGAGCCACTTTTGAGGGCTTAAGAGTTGCTTCTGGAGTTGGAGGTTTCTACCCTCACTTTATTTTTATCGAAGGCTTGAGAGCCGCTTTGAGGACGAAGGTTTCTACCCTCTCTTTATTTTTATCAAAGGCTCGAGAGCCACTTCGATACAAAGGGTTTCTTATCAAGGGATTAAGAGATGTTATTTCTTTCTTTCTCCTTGTTTTTATCAAAGTCTTAAGAGCCGCTTTACGGGCTTGAGAGCCGCCTTGGATGGCTTAAGAGCCGCTTCTTATCTTGGTATAAGAGTCGCTTTTGGGGCTTAAGAGACGCTTCGTATTTATTTCTTTGTTTATCGAAGGCGTAAGAGCCGCTTCTTCTCTCGGCTTAAGAGCCGCTTTCGAGAGCTTTAAGAGCCATTTCTTCTTTCATTCTTCTTTTCAAAGGTGCAAGAGACGCCTTTTGTAGTTGGAGGGTTTCTACTCTCTCTTCTTTTCCGTCAAAGGCTTGAGAGCCGCTTTGAGGACGAATAGTTTCTAACCTTTCTCTCTTTTTATTATTTCTTTTTATCAAAGGCTTAAGAGCCGCTTTTAAGGGCTAGAAGAGACGCTTCTTCTTTATTCTTCTTTTCCAAGCGCAAGAGATGCCTTTTGTAGTTGGAGGGTATCTACCCTCTCTTATTTTCCGTCAAAGGCTTGAGAGCCGCTTTGAGGACGAATGGTTTCTAAACTTTCTCTCTTTTTATTATTTCTTTTTATCAAAGGCTTAAGAGCCGCTTTTAAGGGCTTTAAGAGCCGCTTCTTCTTTCATTCTTCTTTTCAAAGGCGCAAGAGACGCCTTTTGTAGTTGGACGGTTCCTACCCTCTTTTCTTTTCCGTCAAAGGCTTAAGAGCCGCTTTGAGGACGAATGGTTTCTACTCTTTCTCTCTTTTATTATTTCTTTTTATCAAAGGCTTAAGAGCCGCTTTTAAGGGCTTTAAGAGCCGCTTCTTCCTTATTATTATTATTTATTTATTTATTTTATCATGGGCGTAAGAGACGCTTTTTATCCTCCTGAGATGAAGGGTTTCTACCCGCTTTTTCTCTCTCTCTCTCTTTTTTTTTTTTTTCAAGGGCTTAAGAGACGCTTTCATCATTTCATCATTTTTTTTAATCAAAAGGCTTGAGAGCTGCTTTTGAGGGCTTAAGAGCCGCTTCTTCTCTTGGCATAAGAGTCGCTACCCTTTTTTTTTTATTTTTATCAAAGGCTTGAGAGCCGCTTTTCAGGGCATAAGATCCGCTTATTCTCTTGGCGTAAGAGCCGCTTTTTGAGTTGGAGAGTTTCTAACCCATTTTTATTTTTATCAAAGGCTTGGGAGCCGCTTTCTTTAATTTTAGGCGCTCGAATATCAAAGAGTGAGAGCAAGAGAATTTAGGCGCTCCAGTCTCAAAGAGTGAGAGAAAGATGATTTATGCGTTCGAGTCTCAAAGAGTGAGATCAAGAGGATTTAGGCGCTCGAGTCTCAAAGAGTGAGAGCGAGAGGATTTAGACAATCAAGTCTCAAAGAGTGAGCACAAGAGGATTTAGGCACTCAAATCTCAAAAAGTGAGAACAATAGGATTTAGGCGCTTCGAGTCTCAAAGAGTGAGTGTAACAGGATTTAGGCACTCGAGTCTCAAACAGTGAGAGCAAGCGTATTTAGACACTCAAGTCTCAAATAATGAGCACAAGAGGATTTAGGCGCTCGAGTCTCAAAGATTGAGAGCAAAAGGATTTAGGCGCTCGAGTCTCAAAGAGTGAGAGCAAGCGTATTTAGACACTCAAGTCTCAAAGAGTGAGCACAAGAGGATTTAGGCGCTCGAGTCTCAGAGAGTGAGAGCATGAGAATTTGGGCGCTCGAGTGTCAAAGAGTGAGAGCAGGCTGATTTGGGCGCTCGAGCAAGATGATTTAGACATTCGAGTCTCAAAGAGCGAGAGCGAGAGGATTTAGACACTCAAGTCTCAAAGAGTGGGAACAAGAGGATTTAGGCGCTCGAGTCTCAGAGAGTGAGAGCAGGAGGATTTGGGCGCTCGAGTCTCAAAGAGTGAGACCAAGATGATTTGGATGCTCGAGCAAGATGATTTAGATGTTCCAGTGTCAAAGAGTGAGAGCGAGAGTATTTAGGCACTCAAGTCTCAAAGAGTGAGCACAAGAGGATTTAGGCGCTCGAGTCTCAAAGAGTGAGAGCAAAAGGATTTAGGCGCTCGAGTCTCAAAGAGTGAGAGCAAGCGTATTTAGACACTCAAGTCTCAAAGAGTGAGCACAAGAGGATTTAGGCGCTCGAGTCTCAGAGAGTGAGAGCAGGAGAATTTGGGCGCTCGAGTCTCAAAGAGTGAGAGCAGGCCGATTTGGGCGCTCGAGCAAGATGATTTAGACATACGAGTCTCAAAGAATGAGAGCGAGAGGATTTAAACACTCAAGTCTCAAAGAGTGAGAACAAGAGGATTTAGGCGCTCGAGTCTCAGAGAGTGAGAGCAGAAGGATTTGGGTGCTCGAGTCTCAGAGAGTGAGAGCAAGATGATTTGGACGCTCGAGCAAGATGATTTAGACGTTCCACTCTCTAAGAGTGAGATCAAGAGTATTTAGGCATTCAAGTCTCAAAGAGTGAGAACAGGAGGATTTAGGTGCTTCGAGTCTCAAAGAGTGGGGAGCAAAAGGATTTAGGCGCTCGAGTCTCAAAGAGTGAGAGCAAGCGTATTTAAGGTGCTTGAGCAAGATGATTTAAGCACTCGAGTCTCAAAGAGTAAGAGCAGAAGGATTTGGGCGCTCCAATATCAAAGAATGAGAGCAAGATGATTCAGGCGCTTGAGTCTGAATGAGTGAGAGCAAGAGGATTTAGACACTCAAGTCTCAAAGAGAGAGAACAAGAGGATTTAGGCGCTCGAGTTTCGGTGAGAGAGGGGAGGATTTGGGCGCCCCAATCTCAAATAATAAGAGCAAGATGATTCAGGCGCTTGAGTCTCAGAGAGTGACAGCGAGATGATTTAGACACTCAAGTATCAAAGAGTGAGAGCAAGAGGATTTTGGCCCTCGAGTCTCTCGAGTAAGAGCAGTAGGATTTGGGCACTCCAATCTCAAAGAGTAAGAACAAGAGGATTTAGGCGCTTGAGTCTCAAAGAGTGAGAGCAAAACTATTTAGGCGCTCAAGTTTCAAAGAGTGAGAGCAAGCGTATTTTAGGTGCTTGAGCAAGATCATTTAGGCGCTCGAGTCTCAAAGAGCGAGAGTAAAAGGATTTAGGCGCTCGAGTCTCAAAGAGTGAGAGCAATCTTATTTAGACACTCAAGTCTCAAAGAGTGAGCACAAGAGGATTTAGGTGCTCGAGTCTCAGAGAGTGAGAGCAGGAGAATTTGGGCGCTCGAGTCTCAAAGAGTGAGAGTAGGCTGATTTGGGCGCTCGAGCAAGATGATTTAGACATTCGAGTCTCAAAGAGTTAGAGCGAGAGGATTTAGACACTCAAGTCTCAAAGAGTGAGAAAAATAAGATTTAGGAGCTCAAGTCTCAAAGAGTGAGTGCGGGAGAATTTGGGCGCTCGAGTCTCAAAGAGTGAGAGCAAGATGATTTGGACGCTCGATCAAGATGATTTAGACGTTCCAGTCTCAAAGAGTGAGAGCGAGAGTATTTAGGCACTCAAGTCTCAAAGAGTGAGAACAAGAGGATTTAGGTGCTTCGAGTATCAAAGAGTGGGAGCAAAAGGATTTAGGAGCTCGAGTCTCAAAGAGTGAGAGCAAGCGTATTTTAGGTGCTTGAGCAAGATGATTTAGGCGCTCGAGTCTCAAAGAGTAAGAGCAGAAGGATTTGGGCGCTTCAATCTCAAAGAATGAGAGCAAGATAATTTAGGCGCTTGAGTCTGAAAGAGTGGGAGCAAGAGGATTTAGACACTCAAGTCTCAAAGAGTGAGAACAGGAGGATTTAAGAGCTCGAGTCTCTGAGAGTGAGAGCAGTAGGATTTGGGCGCTCCAATCTCAAAGAATGAGAGAAAGATGATTCAGGCGCTTGAGTCTCAAAGAGTTACAGCGATATGATTTAGACACTCAAGTCTCAAAGAGTGAGAGCAAGAGGATTTAGGCTGTCGAGTCTCAGAGAGTGAGAGCAAGAAGATTTGGCCGCTCCAATCTCAAAGAGTAAGAATAAGAGGATTTAGGCGCTTCGAGTATGAAAGAGTGAGAGCAAAATGATTTAGGCGCTCGAGTCTCAAAGAGTGGGAGCAAGCGTATTTTAGGTGCTTGAGCAAGATGATTTAGGCGACCGAGTCTCAAAGAGTGAGAGCAGAAGGATTTGGGCTCTCCAATCTCAAAGAATGAGAGCAAGATGATTCAAGTGATTGAGTTTCAGAGAGTGAGAGCAAGAGGATTTAGACACTCAAGTCTCAAAGAGTGAGAAAAAGAGGATTTAGGCGCTCGAGTCTCAAAGAGTGAGAGTGAGAGGATTTAGACACTCAAGTCTCAAAGAGTGAGAACAAGAGGAGTTAGGCGCTCTAGTCTTAGAGAGTGAGAGTAGGAGCATTTGGGTGCTCGATTCTCAAAGAGTGAGAGCAAGCTGATTTGGGCGCTCGTGCAAGATGATTTTGACGTTCTAGTCCCAAAGAGTGAGAGCGAGGTATTTAGGCACTCAAGTCTCAAAGAGTGAGAAAAAGAGGATTTAGGCGCTTCGAGTCTGAAAGAGTGAGAGCAAAAGGATTTAGGCGCTTGAGTCTCAAAGAGTGAGAGCAAGCGTATTTAGACACTCAAGTCTCAAAGAGAGAGCACAACAGGATTTAGGCGCTCGAGTCTCAAAGAGTGAGACAAGATGATTTGGGTGCTCGAGTCTCAAAGAGTGAGAGCAAGAGGATTTAAACACTCAAGTCTTAAAGAGTGAGAACAAGAGGATTTAGGCGCTCGAGTCTCAGAGAGTGAGAAAAAGAGCATTTAGGCGCTTCGAGTCTCAATGACTGAGAGCAAAAAGATTTAGGCGTTGCTGGTGTTTTTAAGCTTGAAATGTTGAAGTCGGTTTTGTCTTTTAAGAATTTAAATAAATATTAAGAGAGATGGAGGCGTTTGGATGGTTCCGCTTGGGTGAAGGCGCTTCATATAGAATTTGGGAGAGAGATGGAGGAGCTTAGACATAATTTGGAGAGGTATGAAGGCGCTCGGATGGAGGCGCTCGTATGGAGGCGCATGGGTGGAGGCGTCTTAGAAAAAATTTGGGAGAGATATTGAGGTGCTTAGACCGGTCTCTTTGGAGGGATAAAGGCGCTTGGATGGAGGCCCATGGGTGGAGGCGTCTTAGAAAAAATTTGGGAGAGAGATGGAGGCATTTATACAGTCTCTTAAGAGGGATGGAGGCTCTTGTATGAAGGCACATGGGTGGAGACATCTTAGAAAAAATTTGGGAGAGAGATGGAGGCGCTTACACAGTCTCTTTGGAGGGATGGAGGCGCTTGGATGGAGGCGCATGGTGGAGCGTCTTAGAAAAATTTGGGAGAGATATGGAGGCACTTAGATAGTATCTTGGGATGGATGGAGGCGTTTGGATGGAGGCGCATGGGTGGAGGCATCTTAGACAAAATTTGGGAAAGAGATGAAGGCACTTAGACAGTCTCTTGAAAGGGATGGAGGCACTTGGATGGAGGCACATGGGTGGAGGCGTCTTAGATAAAATATGGGAGAGAGATGCGGGTGCTTAGACAGTCTCTTGGGAGGGATGAAGGTGCTTGGATGTAGGCGCATGGGTGGAGGCGTCTTACACAAAATTTGGGAGAGACATGGGGCGCTTGGATGGAGGCGCATTGGTGGAGGCGTCTTAGACAAAATTTGGAAGAGAGATGGAGGCGTTTAGACAGTCTCTTGGGAGGGATGGAGGGTCTTGGATGGAGGCGTCTTAGAAAAATTTGGGAGAGAGATGTAGGCGCTTAGACAGTCTCTTTGGAGGGATGGAGGCGCTTTGATGGAGGCGCATGGGTGGAGGCGTCTTAGACAAAATTTAAGAGAGAGATGGAGGCGCTTAGACAGTCTCTTAGGAAGAATGGAGGCGCATGGGTGGAAGCATCTTAAACAAAATTTGGGAGAGATATGGAGGCGCTTAGTCAGTCTCTTAGGAGGGATGGAGGAGCTTGGATGGAGGCGCACGGGTGGAGGCGTCTTAGACAAATTTTGGGAGAAAGATGGAGGCGCTTAGACAGTCTCTCGGGAGGGATGAAGGCGCCTGGATGGTTTCATGGTTCCGCTTGGACTAATTAAAGACGCTTGAGTGTTAAAAATGACACTAAAGGTTCAACAATGGCGCTTTGTATTGTTGAGTTGTCAGCTTTCAGTGGTTGAACCGCTGTCCTAATCTGTGAGATGGGCTCCAGTGTGTGGTCCCCAAAATGTCATAGGTACAAATATCATAGTAGAATCGGAAGCCTACTCTAGGAAGTAGTACATGTTTCACCACAAAAAGTTAGCTCTGAGTCTCTCAGTTGAGAGGGGATCCCTATTTATAGACATTTCTTGAAATGAGAATGTCAAGCATGTATCCTTTCCTATCTTTTCTTATCTTACAGCTGTCCCTATAGTAGTACAAGTGTACCTTAGATTTTTCTTTATGAACCCACGTGACTTGGACTGCGCACGTGCTCGTTAACAGGGAAATGGTGCTATGTAGCGTTTTCTCTAGGATATGGGGAGGCTTCCCCAGTTTTTTGATGTTATACTCTCTAGCGTCTCTTCTTGGATATGGGGAGGCTGACATTCTATTTTGACATTTTCCAGGTATCTACAAACTTCAATCCAATTAAACCATCATGATTCTCAGAACTTAGCAGCAGTGGTTGGATTTCCAATTGATATAGCAATTGAAAAAATACACAGGAAAAGTCAACCATATCAGCGCCACATCAGCAGTGAGTTTTAACGGTGGGATTAACGGATTGGATGATTAGAATTTTTGGAAAAAGAAACCCAGAATAGCAAAAGATCTTGCAAATAATAATTAAAACTTTATATTGGCTAGCTTATGATGACAAGGAAATATTTAAGAAACCTATTATAGGGGCTCCTAGAAAAAAGTTTTGAGGGCTCACAAAATGACAAAACATGGGTTTCCAAATAGTAACCAACAAAACCCCTTATCCAACTATTATATGTATTGGCTAATTAGCCCTCTATGAATAATTTGATTTATACCTAGTCTCTGAAAATCAAAATATCAAGATTAGGGAAGGAAGAAGAAAAAGTTTAAGAAAAACCTAGAAATCTAGGTTTTCTCAATCCAAATGAGTGGCTCTAGTAAGATTAGTGAGGTAGGTGAATCCTCATCTACCAAATCAAACAAAAATCCTTTAACCCAACCACAACCACAACCTCAACCTATACATGAAGAATATGAACACTATTATGAATTTGAAGAACCCAAAGAAGATGAATATCAAGAACCAAAGGCTCTAAAGAGTGTGGTATACCTCTAACTTAACTCTAATAACAATTCTCTTTTTTTTAATCGCATGAAGTACGTAGAAAGTTGGAGTTTTTTGTTTTTTGAAAACCCCTAAATCTGAACCGTGAGAAACATACGGTTTGGATAAATTATCGACCAAACCGTAGATGCTATATACGGTTTGGAATATTCATACTTCCAAACCGTATAGGTGTATACGGTTTGGAAAATTCATATTTCCTAACCGTCGGAAATTGTAAACCCAGAAGTTACGGTTTGGAAAATATAAACTCCAAACCGTAGGTACATACGGTGGTGTTTCACACCGTAGTTACATGAATGCATTTAATGATATTCATGCATATACGGTTTGGTTTCCAAACCGTATCCAATCACAGGTAAGACTACGTCTTGGAAACACAACCGTAGGAAATCACAGGGTGTCATACGGTTTGGAAGTCCTCACCGTATCCTTGTCTAAGCGTTTGCTTTCCAAACCGTATGTGTATGTTTTTAGATGCATATTTTCCTAATCCTTTGCAATATTTTTCATATGTTTATAGCTCGATCTTCAACCAACCAATGGACGATCAACTCGAACCAATGGAAGATCAACTCGCAGCTCTGGATATTTTTTTCCGAAGATACAAGTTCTCACTATGCCAACAACTTTGAATGGGAAGATAAAAAGGATGCAAAAAAGTGGGCTCGAGAACAAGGGTTGAAGAAGATGTGTATCATAGTCAAAATAAACAAGTTAAAAAATACAGACTTTCAAATGGTTTGCGAGTCTAGTGAAAAATACGAGAGTCATCAAAGAAAAGGTTATGAGTATCAACCAAAGACCTCGAGGAAAAGAAAGTTACTCATACAAAAAGACAAGATGTCCTTTTAAACTTCAATTTAATTTCAACCAAGAAAAGAAAGTGTGGTATTGTGAGTGAAGTTAAATCGGGTTATCATAACCATCCTATCCCGAATAGTTTGCTTAATCATCCTTATCCGGCAAGGCTCAACCCCGAAGAAAAGAAGCTAGTAAAAGTGTTGACCAAAAAACGAACAAGGCCTATTGATATTCTAGCTAGTGTGAAGGTATTAAATGAAAAAAACACATCTAGCTTGTCTACCATCTACAATAAAAGTGTTGACTAAAAAACGAACAAGGACTATTGATATCCAATGCTTCACCATCTTCCGTAGATCATTCTCTCCTTGACTAACCTCATTGTTTTTATACTTATCCGCTTCTGGATCCATATTAAGCACATAAGGATGACCCCACTCAAGAAACCAAGGCAAGTAATTGTCATCGGCTTCGCTAGTGTTAGGAATTCTTTGTTAACTCATCCAATTTAAGTTGGTCTGTGGAGTGCAATATGGTCTTTCCAACATCCGACCACTGGTGTTGGGGTGAAATTCACTTCACTGGAGGTGTTGAAGTATCTGAAATGGCGGAGTGTTCTTTATCTACCTCAAAAGAAGATTTGGTAACTTTCTTCTGGACATACCCAAGTTGACGTAGAACTCTATGAGGATTGTACATCACAAACCCCGTAGGATGATACAATGGCCCGTTGTAGGTTGACACACTTGAAATTTCGCATTGGTCAACTCCATCATTGAGCCTTAGGTATGGGTCAAACACTACCTTGTCCACTGTCATAACATCCAAATCTTCCCTAATCTTAGCAATGTACGGCTCTTTATGCTTCTGTTGAACTCCAGTGTAAGGGTATCTCCTTCCAATAGGTAAATTATTATCCCATTTTGAATCCTCACTTGGCCTCAGCGTAGGAAAATGGTCATAAACCCATGACTGCACAAAAGTGAATGATACATACTTGGTTATGCTACTTGGACAGTCGAATTATAAATGAAATTTGAAAGAAAATAAATGAAATTTGAAAGAAAATAAATGAAAATTACCTTGACAATTAAAACATTTCCTCCAACTTGAACGCAATTCCATCTTGTAGCTTTACCAAGATTATCAAACAAATAAGAAAGGGTCGCGGTGGCCCATGAGTAATGCGGTACCTCATTATTCATATCAAGAGAAAGTGTCTTCAAGAATTGGAGATAAGAAGCTTTGACCCGGTTACCATCTAAGATCGGGAAAATGATGGTGCCAAGACCATATAACAAATAAGCAATAAATTGTATGTCTAATGCTATCTTCTTTCATCAATCCCTTTTCTTCCTTCTTTTTGGATCCTTCAAACATTTCCCTCAAATTCTTCAATTTAATCTTTCTTACAATGTTGACGGCCACATTTGTTTCATTCCTCTTTCTTACCCTTTTGGCTCTAGGTTCGGCTCCGGCGCAAGTTCAAACTGTTCTTCCGCCGTTGCCTTGCTCCACCCAAGACACTCTCGAGCCAAGTCACAAAGCTTGTCAAAAGGCATTGAGTCGTCAAAATCTTCAAAAATAGCTTTACCTTCCACGGGAAGGCCAGTAATTTGATGAACATCGTCAGGGGTGATGGTCATTTCGCCGAACGGGAGATGAAAGGTGGTGGTTTCGGCCCAAAACCTTTCTCTGAATCCAGAAAAAGTGACAACATCGAAGTGCTTTTGTGAATACTCAAATGCAGACCATATAAACCCGAACCTTCTACCAAGGCTTTAACAAAGATCACATTCATCATCCAATGGCCAATATTGAGCTGTTTGACGCTTCAGTTTAGGAACCGCTTTTGTATGATCCTAGAGAAACCATGAAATTGTTAAAGAAAGATTAAATATGGTAAGAAAAAATTGAGAATCGACAAAGTTAAGGAGAGATCTTTACCTCTGCTGCACAAACTCTTGCAGCCCATGAAGTTTCATAACTAAATAACACTTCACCCCCATCTCTAGGAAAACCCCAAGAACTTCCGTCTGCCTTGGGCGGCATTAACACCATAGCCTCGATCACTTCTTTTGCTGAAGGTGGAGCTTTATACTTCTTCTTTCCTTTTCCTTTGTCATCATTTGTAGGTGGAAGATCACCTTCATTTGTAGGTGGAAGATCACCATGTTCTTCCGTTTCAGGATTGCTTTGTTGAGCAACCGCAAGTGCACGTTCAGTCACTTCTTCTCTTGGTCCACCAATGACGATGCCTTTGTTCCTCTGTTCAGCACCCAATGCAATCTTGTTGCGAGGCGGTAGAGTCCGCTCATGAGATGGTGTTACTTCTTGCGATCTCTTCTTCTTTACCTTATCCTTATCCCTAGCCTTTGGTTGTCGATTCCTAAAAATGTCAGCAACTATGTTTAATACATATAATGAACTTAACAAAGCTGACAACTGAAAATTAAGGTGTGGAAATTAGTTAACCTACGGTTTGATTTCCAAACCGTAGGTAAACTCAGTCAAGCCTACGGTTTGAAAACCAAACCGTACACAAACTCGATCAAGCCTACGGTTTGAAAAACCAAACCGTACACAAACTCAGTGAACCTACGGTTTGAAAACCATACCGTACACAAACTCGATCAAGCCTACGGTTTTGAAAACCATACCGTATATCAACCTTGATTGAACCTACGGTTTGGAATTACTACCTACGGTAGGGAATATAAATTTTCACTTTTTGCTTAAGGATTAACATACGGCTTGGAAGTTTGCATTTTCCATACCGTACGCAGAAGCCGATTAAGCATACGGTGTGGAAGTTTGCATTTTTCAAACCGTATGCACTACGTATGGTTTGGAAACTTAAGAACTCCAAACCGTACACGGTCTGAAACTGTTTTTTAAAACCCTAAATCGATCGATTCTATCTATTCTTGCATCAAAAACAATTGAAAGAAGATGGGTTTTTTTGATTCTTACCTTATTGAAGTCATTGCGGGTGTTTGAGCGCTTTGATTGTTCAATTCTTCATCTTCATCTAACTCCTCATTTGGTGTTGCATGTGATTGATTCACTGATTTTGGATTATTGTTTCTCTTATTATCGTTTACCCGTCCGATAATTTTTATAGATGTTTTAATCGACGATGAATAATATTGATAATCGACGATTAATCGAAAAAAGAGGTGATGGAGGAGATGGAGAGGCTATAGGAGAGGAGATGGAGGCGTTGAGGAGATGAATAGAAATCCGATTTTGGTTTAGGTTTTGGTATTTAAGGGGTGAAGGATATTTTGGTATTTTCAAGTATAGAATAGGTCTCCCTTTATCATATTTTAGGACACTAGAATCCTTAGGAGCCCTCAAAACTTTTTCCTTGGAGCCCCTATAATAGGTTTCATATTTAAAACTTGAAAGCGGTCCATTTTTAAGTAAGAACCAAACAGGCAAACAATACTACAAAACATTTATTCTAAAAACTAACTTTAACAATGCAATAACATAAGGATTCAAACCTACCATAACTCAACTTTGACCATAACCTTAATGGTTCTTATATTAAGGTAAAGTCTTCAATAAGTGACGCCGCGTTTTTGAAGTAGGTTTGCAAGTCTATGGATTTAAAGCTAGATTTCTTCTAAATTGACAATTAATGACAGGATGGGATTAGATAGCATCAACTCTGATTTCCTGATCCGGATTAGTCATTTTCGTTAACGATATAATGTGTAAGGTCCTTGCTTCTCCAAAAAAAGGTTCTGTCAATATCTCGTAGGTACTCAAACCATTAAAAGAACCCCAAAAATTTATTTAGTACCATGCGAAGTATTTGAAATAGTCAAAGAAGTACCACTAAAATAATATTTCCAAAGAAATAGCAAACGGATCTACAGGTTCGCCAATAACTCACAGTTCTAGAACCGTTATAACTATGTTACGTGCAAAAGTACCTAGAATTATATAAAATCATTTGGTTTGCATTTGTGAGTGTAGAATTCAATGGGACAAATTCATAATATATCTGAAAGATCTGATATCAGCTAAAGCCCACATTGGGAGTATCACACCTCCACTTATAAGGTTCCACGTTTTCCAGAATCCCAAGAACAATGACAATTCTACTTATAGAGTTCCACTTACTCCGATAATTGTGAAAAAAAATCACTTTTTCAATATAAGAGTTTCACGTACTACAATAATCTTGATAATATCTCCCTTCTACTTGTAGAGTAATAAATACCACGAAATTTTGGGAATATCGCACACCTTCCACTAGAGTGCCACGTACTACGATAATTTTGAGAGTATCACCTACTAGTTACAGCGTTCTAAATACTACAATTTTCTTTGAAAGTATCGGATATTAATTACTAGAGTTCCACGTGCTACACTAATTTTGAGAGTATCGCCTGTTCCACTTATAAAGTTCCACGTTAATAAGATCTTTTGTTTCCAGTTTTAAATGATCTTGTTTGCTATATAAACAACCTCCTTGAGGGCGAACTTTCCGAAGAAAGGGAAAGTATTTATCTAGAAAATTCTACCTTTTGGTGTTAGGAAGTTCTACCTTTAGGTGTCAGGGAATCTATGATATCAAAAAAGAATGATGGCTTATTTCTTTTCGTACTTGAGTCTCAATTGAGCTTGGAGTATTCTCGGAGTTCTTCACTTTCATACGTTTCGACCACGAGGCCTCTAACGTGGTTCCAAACTTAACCAAAGGAGGATGTGGAATTATAAGCGAATCAATATATAGGCCAAATTTGATTATTTTCTTCACAATGCAATTGCATGATCTCTACCATTCCCACATTGCGAGGAAGATCAACCAAGTAAGACTCACATTTATTCATTTTTTTCCTTCAATTTGGTTAATTAATTTTTTTAATCGGTCTAATTCCCTTCATTTTAATTTGCATAAAGAAAAAACTAAGAGTTTACTTAATAAATACTTTTTGTGATTTCCAGAGACTTTAATAGATTTTCAAAGTATTGCATTACTGGTTGTATACTTTAGAAAACTCCTTATAAATATATGTTACACGTTATACACTTGTAAAATCTTGTTCAAAGTTTGTGTTACTCGTTATAACCAAGAAAATTTAAAGCCTCTGCATACTTACCAATTTTTAAGACTACAATTATGTGTATATTGGCCTTAGAAAATTCTTGCAAAATATGAAAGATTTTGGGAGACTTCTACAAAAAACTAAAACTTCATTTATTATCTTTTATTTTTTTCGATATTATTTTATTTCAAGTTGATGCAAGCGCTTGCATATACTCTAAATCCATTTTTATTTCTCTCTTTGTCTCTCTCTCTCTTTTAATTATATCCTAAATGCATACATACATACGTACATATATATCACATGATTCGATCAAACCTTTTTGATTTTGTTATTTGTTTAAACAAAAATGTCCATTGATGGCTAAAGTGTTTCAGATTATTATTGCTGCTCAATTTAATTTGCAAACAACGATTTTTAAGAATTCTTTTTGATAGTATAAAGTTTATTGAAATCTACGAATCTCTAGATTTGTCATGTTTGGTTGTTACACAATTCTCTAGAAAGCTTGTTTTCATAATTTTTTAAAACTCTACAAATCTCTACAAGAATTAGGCCAACTCTACAAAACTCCCCAAGTATTTTTCCAACTTTGTAGAACTCGTCGAAAGTATTGAAAAAGTCATGATTCTTTTCAAATCTATACAAATCTACAAAAGTAGGTATTGAGTAAACCCCCTTAAATGAAGAATGTTGTGTAAATAGTCAAATATGGAAGTAAGAATATCGAGTTTGGTCGGGACATGCAAAAAACATGTTATGGGTCAAGTTGGCCAAGTGGTCTAAGGCGCCAGATTTAAGTTATAATGGTCTTGGAGAAAGGGCGGTTCAAATCCAACATCTGATAAATCCCAATTTTTCGCATATAGTTTATTGACAAATGCAGCATTAGGTTTACCGTTGTTCCTTCTATGGCCACATAATGCATTCGTAGAGATGAATTCAAAAGTCAATGAATATTATATTCTCCGATACATATAATCATTCTCTCTTATGTTTTATTATTTTCTAACACTTTCCGGTGTCAATAGTCGATGGACAAGATAATAAATATAAAACCCTTGTATTAATAACCAAACCCAAAGATTTTTTTCCTTTCTTGATCGGTTGCAGGGTAAATATAATTCTCTGACATCGCTACCATCCCACCATACCCATGTACCTTTTTAACACGGCCAACGAGGAGGCTCCAACTTTTAATCCTTCACCAAATCCATGTTGTTTCGTAAAATAAGCTACAATATAAATTTCATTTTGTTCTCTCCAAGTACCGTACTAGTATATATAGCTATACTAGCTCTGCCGTTTATATGAGTTCCACTATTCATGCAAAACTAAATCGTGCTAGCCAGAGTATCCAAATAGACTTTGGATGTGCCTGAGAATTTGATTCATGATAGACTGATTTTGAAATAAAACCATTACTTTAGATTGTTTCCACGGTTAGTTACATAGTTTTTTTTTACTAAAAAATTTCAGCGAGCTTACTGATTTCTTACTGAAATGCTTCTCACTAATTTTGTCGGTGAGCATTGTTGTTTTCTCCGAAATAGGCCAGTTACACTAATTCTTTAACTTTCTGAACTTGTCAGATATATTTGGTACGAGAAAGGCTGAGTTTTACCATCACCAGCGACTCCAAAACTGGTAAATTAATTTTCACGTGTTTTACTTATCAAATGGTAGAAGTTAGGGTTGGGATTGATTTACAAGACTTAATTTTGGCAAATATCAGTCAACTGACATTTAAAATAATACTCTTCATCAGAAGCTGCCAAGTCATGTACACATAATACGTTATCCATTTTATTTTATTTTGATTAATACGTTTGCCATTAGCATGCTTAAAATACAGATTACTTAGTATCTTTAATGGGGACGAAACGCAAAATACACCATGGATCTTTATTCACAGAATTTTCTAGATCTCAATACAATGCCAGATAGTTTCCGAGTCCGAAGGCAAAATATGTGCTTCACTAGATAGAGAGAAATACGCAAAGGTCTTCTTATAATTTGTACAAACACATAAATTTAAATAAATAAGAACTTAATTTTTTTATCTATAATACAAAACAGGATGGGTTTTTGAGCCTTGGACAGTCGGATAATATTTTGAGACAAACGTTGCATCCGACCATCTTAGTCTCATCCAGGTCAAAGACATCTGATGGATGTAAGAGTTGTAACCTCTTTTATTATGAATTTAAATTGATTGGGTTTCCTCATAATTAGGGTCATAAAATTCACTATTGATTGGATTTCTTCATTTAAGTTAAATAAATTCAACGCGTATTTATTTTGAGAGTATTTTTTATTATGTACTATATTTAAGTTACCAATTCATGTATTTTACGGTTATAAACATCATATAACTACTTTATTATCTTTTACAAAATCAATCAAGCAGAATTGGAAAAAAGAATAGTATGTTGGTAAAAATTTCTCTTCTGATTATGTTATGCCCTCCCTCATTTTATAAAGTAAACTAGATAATAACTATATACATTTTTTTTTTATTTAGTAAAATGAGTTAGTAAAATGCTTCGGGTTGTTCAATGGATGGATGATACACCCTTAAAGATATTTTATATTAATCCAAGCTTGAACGAGCTTATTTTTTTTTAATCTGATTCATCAAAAATTAAAATAATTTAACATGCTAAAATAGTTTGATTAGCAAGATTTAATTTCAATATTTATTCTTTAATACATTGTACTTTGAACCAAATTTAAGAATTATTGATATGAGACATCCTGATCCACAACCTAACAACATTTTAAAACATAATTAAATATTATCCACAAATGCAAACGTGTCGAATTAGTAATTTTTTTATTAGATATTTACCGAAACTCTTTGTTAGCCTCGTGTCCTACCGTTACGGCACGGGTTATTTCTAGTATGAAACAAAAGAGAAATAAACAACAAATTATACAAAATGATATAAAAATGAAACCATTGATTTATTTCTCATTGTTATTACATTGGTGCATTTTGTCCAATCCAGGTTTGGGCGTATTGGACCATTATATCACAATTAGTTACATTGGTTTATATTTATTGGACCACTAAATCTAGTAATGTTTGATTCAAAGGCATGATCTTCTAAGAACCAGGAAACCCAAAACTCACTTAGAACAAACATAATTGGAATAATCCTTCGAAATTGAAGTAGTTTAGGATGAAGAAAAAGTGGCGATAAGAGATGCTATTTCTAAGGGGTTAATAGGCACCATTGTCGTTGAGTTTCTAACATTGTTAGAGTTTTTTTTTCGCCAACCAGTTATTCTCTATGGCAGTCTGGCTCATGTCAGATAGTTTTGAGCATTATCCTAGTTTCTGACACGACTTTGTTGTTATAGAAAGAAGTACTAGTCATCACTGAATTCACCCAACTCTCTACTCTTATTAATATCAACCGTAGTTTGTTACATGGTAAATTGGAGAGGTTTCTCTTTTTTTTATTTTTCAAGTCAGTCAGTTGCAGCACATCGTAAATATCAGTATCAACCATTGTTTGTTACATGGTAAATAAAGTGGCCAATGAACTTATTGTCAGGCATCTTTCTCACGTTAGTGCACTTTGGTTTGGTCCATGAACCTTGTTTTATATGAATTTGGTCAGTACACAACTATCTGAGTTGTCAGAGTATTTGGTACAACTAGTTAAGTTGTTGAGATTGATACTTACGATTTGTCCTGCAACTGGCTTGACTTGAAAAGAAGAAGAAATTTGGATTCATTGGTACAGTTTGAAAAAACTCTTACACTAACCATGCATGTAACAAACTAGGAAAATACATCAAAAGTTTGTGACATGAGTTAGGCTGTCGGGGAATAATTAGTTGGTGAAATAAATAAACGGTGACATGACATCAATAGTAACGACAGTGATGCCTGTTAATCCCTTATAAATAGCATCTCCTTTTGCCACTATTTTTTTTATCCCAAGCTTCTTGAATTTCTAAGGTTTTATATTCTTCCAAACATGTTTGTTCTGAGTGAGTTTTGGGTTTCGTGGTTCTTAGAAGATATGTTTCACATACATCGCGTCCGTTTTTGAGACGAGTTCCCATTTTAATCAGACCTTTTGAGTCGAGATCCCATTTTAGGGATCCTGAGCTCAATATCTTAATTCAATACAAACCCATGGTGTTAAATCACCAATTTGGTGGAGAATGATGATAAGAAATCTATGAAAATAGGGTTCATGGAGAGTCTAGAAGAGAGTAACTAGCCAATTGTGAGAAGATTTAACATGCCAGGCTGCGAGAACCATCTTCCTTTGATGGACGGATGAAGTAAGGCATAGAAAAAGGGCAATATGCGCTTTTCGAGTGTATCAAGTAGTGCGACATTATGTCATTTGATATTTTGGTTCAAGTTTATAAGCGCTACATCATGTCCTTTGATGTCTTACTTCAGGTGTGCTTTCCCTGCATTGTTTCCTATGATGTTTTACTTCAGCCGTATAATATCCGGATCCTGGAAACAACAATGTTCAATCATCTATCAATGGCTTTATCATCAACAAACTTCCCTATTCTTTAGTGTTCCTAGTACTTGTTAGAGTTTGTAAGTGAGTTTGGTTAACTTGAATTTTCTAGTCCCTATCAAGTATAATACGTTTTTATCTTGCGAATACACTAAAATATAGTGTTTTGTTGTAATGATCAGCGAGTAAAAAATTGATGATTTCATATCCTACTATGTATGTGTAAATTTCTTACGTGCTGGCAATGTTTATTTTGTGGAGAGTTAAGTAATAAAATGAAATTTCGATTCAAAAATGTTAACACTTATTACTACCATTATAATCAGCAACATCTACTAATTCAATGCTCAAGGGATTGGTTATAGTCCTTGTGATGTTCTTAGTCTCATTGTGCAATTGACCTTGCGTCATGATTGTCACACACTTGTCAATCTTGCATTGTTAAAAACATGGGATTCGAAATTCTAATCTAATAGATGGGCAACAATCTTAGTTGCATGATTCCACTTGTAAAATTGGCTTCGTCAGTTTCAGGGTATCACCCATTCACTACCTTACCAACTAGTTATTCTCAATTGCAGTTCGTCTCATGTCAGAATGTGTTGAAACATTATCACAGTTTGTTTGTTACATGGTTATTAATTTGCTCGGTGGCCAAATTCTGACATGACTTTATTGTTTTTGAAATCCCTGGCCTTCACTGAATTCACCAACTCTGTACTGTTATTTTGTCTGATGGGGTAAACCGGTGAAGTTAATTGAAGTTGAAACCCTGTAATTACTCACCATCTTTCATTTTGTCATATATACTCATGCAGCAATTAATGCATATTTGAAAACTGTCTCACAATTAATGCGAATTTGAAAACTGTCTATGAACCACAGTCAGGTGCTCAATAAATGCCTTCAATTCCATATATCTCTTATTACTGGATTTCTTCATCCTACGGTATTACTGGATTTCTTCATCCTAGGGTAAACTCCAGCAATTCCAAACTCTACCAGTTTACCACATCGGGCAACATAAGAGTAAAGAGTTGGTGAATTCAGTGATGATCAGTACTTTCTAAAACAACAAAGTTATCACTGATCAAATAAACTGGTTGTAACGGGTTTCTGATATGTAACAAACTCAGAAACTCTGACAATGTTGCAACGCTTTTGACATGATCCTGATTTATACCATTGAAAATAACTAGTTGGTTGGTGGTACTCCTGAAACTCACAAAGTATTTTCTACACGTTGGGTGCAACAAAGTTTGTTGCTCAATACTTGCTTTACTAATTAATTACTATCCCTTGTTCTTAGAGAAGGGTTACCAACTGGGTGAAAAATCATGATCCAAAGGTCAGTTGTACATGGACATTAACCCCAAATATGCCTTGTTGGTCTAAATGATTTTTGGATTTTTTTTATTTTTAAAAGATTGTTACTTTTTTTTTTGATCGGTAATAAGGAATTTTATTATTAGATAGTCGACAGACAAGCTGTCGGAAAAAATACATGTTACAAATTCCGACCAGGGAAGAACAGTGTATCCACCCAAAGAAAAACAACTTGAAAATTACCGGAACAAGGAACTACAGCAAAAAAATAAATAAATTCCCAAAGCAAGCCAAAATAATTGAGAACATGTACGTTTAGGTGGTTCGAAGACCACAGTCTTCTAATTAAACATTAAACGAATATTACTTCATATGCAGTATGGCCTTTAATCCAAAAAAATACTAGTAGGATTTATGATTTGTTGGTCTCATAAGTATTGTACTAGTAATAGTTGCGGATAATATCTAGTTATGATTTGAGTGTTTGTGTTTCTTGAGTCGACATCCCATTTTATCATGATGAGGATAAGTCACCAATAGGATTCCGCAGGGGAACCGAGTGAGTAGGCATATAATCATCTATTAACAATAATATTTCTGATATCAATTAATTCTGCATTGATCAAAGACCACATCACGTCTAATGTTCACATGCACCTAAGAAAATAGCTCTTGATGAAATGTCAACTTATAGTAATCCAATAAGATACTTTATTTACTGTCGACGGTTGCCATCTTGATGTTGCTGTATAAGATGTCGGTAGGATTGATTATGCCTTGCACGTTGATGCTACATTTTTTTTTAACAGCTGCTACATTTCTTTTTAATCCACCGTTTTATTTTCTACTGATTCCGGTTGGTGTTTTGCATAATTACAAATATTATCCTGCACCTATATACTGGCAAACAATAAATAAAAAGACAAGTTTAAAATATTTGGTAAAATTATAGTAAGTGAGGGCTGCTGCCCGCGCCTCTGTACATAACAGACAGATGATCAGAAGAAAGTAGGTCGCAATAAGCGGTGGTGCTGTGAATGTAATTTCTTTCTTGCTTACTTTCAGTTTCAGAAAGAATAAACAAAATTAAAGGGTCATAGATGAGGTCAAGTAGTGCTGTGACTGCTTCACATCATGGGCACATTACTCAGCATTTGAGTTATTGCCAAAGTCAAACTAGGCCGTAACTGGAGTTCTTCAATATATGTGGAACACTTAAAATTAAAATGTTTCCACCATTATACTTCTACTAGAAGAGTTAGAATACGGGCATTAGATTATAAACCGCAGGATCTTAGATTGCCCATACAATATGGGACTATTAATCTCAACAGGGGATCCAACTCAAAACCAATTGGCAATGAGTGGAGTGGCCCTATAGATTATAAACCGCAGGATCTTAGATTGCCCATACAATGTGGGACTAATAAGCTCAACAAGAACTATTAGTTTTGTTAGTCCTTTTATCATCATTATCATCTGAATCATCGACAATCGAACAGGCAAAACCTGGTTGCCAATCAAAATGTGGGAATATTACTATTCCATACCCATTTGGTATAGGTGATTGCTCGTATGATGAAGACGATGCTGGAAAGTTGTATTACATTGTATGCAATACTACTTATGATCCTCCTAAAGCGTTTATCGGATTATCTAATTACCACTTGGAGATTTTAAGTATAACAGAGACAGAATTTCGCATTAAAAACCCAGTCATAGCTTCAAAATGTTACGACGACAAAACAGGCAAGTTGGTGTTGGACAAACCGCTTTACACATTGGATTTGCGAAGTACCCCATTTACCTTCTCATATACAAAAAATATGTTTATTGGGATTGGGTGCAACACAGATTTGAGCATGAAGGGTGATACAGAAGGATGTATATCAACATGTACGAGCAGGGCAGATGTGGTAGAAGGATCCTGCAATGACACAGCTGGGTGTTGCCAGAGAACCATTCCGAATAGCTTGAACTTATTTGACGCAACGGTGAGTGAGTTTTCACCCAACATTTTGTCTTTCAGTCCTTGCAACTTCGGCTTCCTGGTTGAAATAGGAGAATACACATTCCAAGCATCAGATCTTCTATTCGAAGGATGCCTAACAGAGCCTAGCATGGTGTTGCCATTAGTACTTGATTGGGCTATAGCAGCTCAGAGTTGTGAGGTAGCGAAAGTACAATCTTCTATTTATGCATGCAAGAATAATAGTTTTTGCAGTGAAGCAATCAATAACCCTGGATATCGTTGCGCTTGCCATAAAGGTTATGAAGGAAACCCGTATCTTGGATGCAAAGGTATGTACTCGATTAACATACCTTCATGTTCTTACAAACAATAACTAGAGAATATCGATTTACGGTCATTAAATTATCTTGATTTGAGACCTTATTACTGTTTATCAGATGTAAACGAATGTGAGGATCAAAACCCCTGCTCTGAAATTTGTACCAATACAAATGGCGGCTACAATTGTTCTGGTTGTCCTGAAGGTAGTTCTGGTGATGGAATGAAACATGGTAGTGGCTGTACTATCATTATCAAACCAGCAAATGCAAGAAAAGAGGGATTTCCAGTCATAAGGGTCGCACTTGGTATGTTGACTGTCTACTCATTCATATCTTTACATACTCATATTTTATGTCATACCAATTACAAACTGTATATATATAACTGCAGTAGTTGATGTTGTTGTAGGTATTGGTTTAGGATTCTTGTTAGCCATTGTATGCAGCTTGATTTTGTACATAAGCAAAAAGCAGCAAATACTTTTCAAAACTAAAGAGAAGTTCTTTAAGAAAAATGGAGGATTATTGTTAAGAAACACTACAGGAAAAATATACATCTACAACTGGAGATTTACAACACTTCGCTAAGTATTGTAGAAAGTCCTATGTTTTACAACTGGTTTCAAAGGAAGAGTTGTCGTATATCATCACTTTGCCAACCCTTAGGAAACAAGGGTTGCGCTAAGAAAACAAACGACAACTCCTTAAGCAAAACAGTTGTGACGACATTTAGCTATAACAACGTTGTTCCATATATGTAGTGACTTAGCCTATCACAATACTCGCAAGTGTTATTGAAGAACACAAAATATGATAATGAAAAATATGTTAGAGGGGAGATTCGAACATAAACCTACTACATGGAAGTCTAGCTCATCAACCACCCTTTCAGTTCACAAGTTTTGATTTTTTCTTTTTTTTCAAATAGAAACCTACAACAACACTTATAAGTGTTGTTGAAGTAAAAATATATAATGTTCCATATATGTAGTGACTTAGCCTATCACAATTCTCACAAGTGTTTTTGAAGAACACAAAAATATGATAATGAAAAATATGTTAGAGGGGAGATTCGAACATGAACCTACTTTGCATGGAAGTCAAGCTCATCAACCACCCTTTCGGTTCACAAGTTTTGATTTTTTTCTTTTTTTAAATAGAAAGCTACAACAACACTTATAAGTGTTGTTGAAGTAAAAATATATAATGTTCCATTTATGTAGTGACTTAGCCTATCACATCTAACAAGTGTTGTTGAAGAACACAAAAATATGATTGAAGTAAAAATATATAATGTTCCATATATGTAGTGACTTAGCCTATCACAATTCTCACAAGTGATGTTGAAGAACACAAAAATATGACAATGAAAAATATGTTATAGGGGAGATTCGAACATGAACCTACTTTGCATGGAAGTCTAACTCATCAACCACCCTTTCAGTTCACAAGTTTTGATTTTTTTATTTTTTTTAATATAGAAAGCTACGTTAACGCTTATAAGTGTTGTTGAAGTAAAAATATATAATGTTGGAAAAATGAGGTTGGGGATTTGATCCTGAGCCTCAAGCGTGGAAGTCTACACCACTAACCATCCTACACTATCACATGTTCCTGTCAAGTTTGTGGTTCTTTAATACACTAACTATACACTAACTTTATGACAACCTTTCATAAGTGTTGTAAAAAAATATAATGCTCAAAAAGTAATGCTCAAGTGACCGAGCCGTAAAACAGCGCGAAGCTTCTCTTAATGCATCATATACCAGATTAGATGTATTTGACTCTCGAGAATAGAAAACTTGTCGCGCTTGTTTTGCTAAAATGAATGATCGTTACAGTATTGGTTCTTATGATGTTTTAAATTGACTAATGTAAAGCCATATTCTACCTTCACACCAAAACAGGTGTGAGCCCAATCATATTTGAGTATTGGAATTTGAAACATATGATTGTAGTCCAACAATAAAATTTCTTCTAAAACACCGTAGAACCCAAATGGAGCTGTTAACTGTCTATTTTACAAGAAAAATACTAGTGTTAGTAAAGGAAATACAACAAGAGTGACAATGACAGTAAAAATTCAATATCGTAAAAACAATACACTATACTGACTTCGACTAGTCCACTCACGACCAAGTTTCGATCTCAGAGCCTGCTATCCGTACAATGTGCAGAAATAGGGCTTGTTTAAGGTTTCGTATAATATTCCTAAGGAAGAAGGAATCTTACCTTTAAATGGATGCATTCATCGTTCTTACCAAGTTTCTGACTTAGACTAGTCCACTCGCGGCAAGGTTTCGATCTCGGATCCTGATATGCGTATATTATGCAGAAATAGGGTTTGTTTAAGGTTTAATAGAATATTTTGGAGGAATCTTACCTGTAAATAGATGGATTCATCGTTCCTACCAAGTTTCTGACTTATAGTAGTCCACGAACGGCCAGGTTTCGTTCTCGGAGCCTGGTATGCGTACTATATGTAGATATAGGGTTTGTTTGAGGTTTCGTAGAATATTCCGGAGGAATCTTACCTGTAAATGGATGAATTCGTCGTTCTTACCATGTTTATGACTTAGATTAGTCCACTCACGGCCATGTTTCGATCTCGGAGCCTGGTTTGCATATAATATGCAGAAATATGGTCTATTTAAGGTTTCGTAGAATATTCTGAAGGAATCTTACATGTAAATGAATGGATTCGTCGTTCTTACCAAGTTTCTAAATTAGACTACTCCACTCACGACAAGGATTCGATCTCGAAGCCTGGTATGCGTACTATATGCAAAAATAGGGTTTGTTTGAGGTTTCGTAGAATATTCCGGAGGAATCTTACCTGTAAATGGATGGATTCGTCGTTCTTACCAAATTTCTGACTTAGAGCACTCAACTCGCGGCCAGATTTCGATCTCGGAGCCTAGGTTGCATACAATATGCAGAAATAGGGTTTGTTTAAGGTTTCGTAGAATATTCCGAAGTAATCTTACCTGTAAATTGATGGATTCATTGTTCTTACCAACTTTCTAACTTATAGTAGTCCAGTCACGGCCAGGTTTCGATCTCAGAGCCTGGTATGCATACAACATGCATAAATAGGGTTTGTTTAAGGTTTCATAGAATATCTCGAAGGAATCTTACCTGTAAATGGATGGTTTATTCGTTCTTACCAAGTTTCTGACTTAGAGTAGTCAACTCACGGCCAGGTTTCGATCTCGGATCCTGGTACACATATAATATGCAGAATAGGGTTTTTGTAAGGTTTCGTAGAATATCTCTAAGAAATCTTACCTGTAAATGGATGGATTCGTCGTTCTTACCAAGTTTCTGACTTAGAGTAGTCCACTCGCGGCCAGGTTTCGATCTCGGAGCATGGTATGCTTATAATATGCATAAATAAGGTTTGTTTAAGGTTTAGTAGAATATACTTAGAAGGAATGTTACCTGTAAATGGATGAATTCATCGTTTTTACCAAGTTTTTGACTTAGAGTAGTCAACTCGCTGCCAGGTTTTGATTTAAGAGCCTGGTATGCATACAATATGCAAAAATAGAGTTTGTTTAAGGTTTCGTAGAATATCTCGAAAGAATCTTACCTGTAAATGGATGGTTTCTTCGTTATTACCAAGTTTCTGACTTAGAGTAGTCAACTCGCGGCCAGGTTTCGATCTTGTATCCTGGTACGCATACAATATGCGAAATAGGGTTTTTAAGGTTTCGTAGAATATCTCAAGGAATCTCACCCATAAATAGATGAATTTATCGTTCTTACCAAGTTTACGAGTTAGAGTAGTTAACTCACGGCCATGTTTCGATCTCGAAGCATGGTTTGCATACAATATGCAGAAATAGGGTTTGTTTAAGGTTTCGTAGAATATTCTGAAGGAATCTTACCTGTAAATTGATGGATTCATTGTTCTTACCAACTTTCTAACTTATAGTAGTCCAATGCGGCCGAGTTTGATCTCGAGCACTGTATGCATACAATATGCATAAATAGGGTTTGTTTAAGGTTTCGTAGAATATCTCAAGGAATCTTACCCGTAAATGGATGGTTTATTCGTTTCTTACCAAGTTTCGACTTAGAGTAGTCAACTCACGGCCATGTTTCGATCTCGGATCCTTGTACGCATACAATATGCGAGAATAGGGTTTTTTAAGGTTTTGTAGAATATCTAGAAGAAATCTTACAACAAATGGATGGATTCGTCGTTCTTACCAAGTTTCGACTTAGAGTAGTCAACTCGCGGCCGTGTTTCGATCTCGGAACATGGTATGCTTATAATATGCATAAATAAGGTTTGTTTAAGGTTTCGTAGAATATACTGCAGAAGGAATGTTACCCTGTAAATGGATGGATTCGTCGTATTTACCAAGGTTTTGACTTAGAGTAGTCAACTCGCGGCCAGGTTTCGATCTCGTATCCTGGTACGCATACAATATGCCGAAATAGGTTTTTTTAAGGTTTCGTAGAATATCTCGAAGGACTTACCTGTAAATGGATGAATTTGTCGTTCTTACCAAGTTTCTGACTTAGAGTAGTTAACTCACGGCCAGGTTTCGATCTCGGAGCCTGGTTTGCATACAATATGCATAAATAGGGTTTGTTTAAGGTTTCCTAGAATATCTCGAAGGAATCTTACCTGTAAATGGATGGTTTATTCGTTCTAACCAAGTTTCTGACTTAGAGTAGTCAACTCACGACCATGTTTCGATCTCGGATCCTTGTACGCATACAATATGCAGAATAGGGTTTTTTTAAGGTTTTGTAGAATATCTAGAAGAAATCTTACCTGTAAATGGATGGATTCGTCGTTCTTACCAAGTTTCTGACTTAGAGTAATCAACTCGCGGCCAGGTTTCGATCTCGGAACATGGTATGCTTATAATATGCATAAATAAGGTTTGTATAAGGTTTCGTAGAATATACCGAAGGAATGTTACCTGTAAATGGATGGATTCGTCGTTTTTACCAAGGTTTTGACTTAGAGTAGTCAACTCGCGGCCGTGTTTCGATCTCGTATCCCGGGCACGCATACAATATGCGAAAATAGGTTTTTTAAGGTTTCGTAGAATATCTCGAAGGAATCTTACCTGTAAATGGATGAATTTGTCGTTCTTACCAAGTTTCTGACTTAGAGTAGTTAACTCACGGCCAGGTTTCGATCTCGGATCCTGGTTTGCATACAATATGCAGAAATAGGGTTTGTTTAAGGTTTCGTAGAATATCTCGAAGGAATCTTACCTGTAAATGGATGGTTTATTCGTTCTTACCAAGTTTCTGACTTAGAGTAGTCAACTCACGGCCAGGTTTCGATCTTGGATCCTTGTACGCATACAATATGCAGAATAGGGTTTTTTAAGGTTTCGTAGAATATCTAGAAGAAATCTTACCTGTAAATGGATGGATTCGTCGTTCTTACCAAGTTTCTGACTTAGAGTAGTCAACTTCGCGACTGGTTTCGATCTCGAAACATGGTATGCTTATAATATGCATAAATAAGGTTTGTTTAAGGTTTCATAGAATATACCGAAGGAATGTTACTTGTAAATGGATGGATTAAGTCGTATTTACCAAGTTTTGACTTAGAGTAGTCAACTCGCGGCCAGTTTCGATCTCGGAGCATGGTATGCTTATAATATGCATAAATAAGGTTTGTTTAAGGTTTCGTAGAATATACCGAAGGAATGTTACCTCGTAAATGGATGAATTCGTCGTTTTTACCAAGTTTTGACTTAGAGTAGTCAACTCATGGCCAAAGGTTTCGATTTAAGAGCCTGGTATGCATACAATATGCATAAATAGGGTTTGTTAAAGGTTTCGTAGAATATCTCGAAGGAATCTTACCTGTAAATGGATGGATTCGTCATTCTTATTACCAAGTTTTTGACTTAGAGTAGTCAATGGCGGCGGGTTTCGATCTCAGATCCTCGTACGCATACAATATGCGAGAAATAGGGTTTTTTAAGGTTTCGTAGAATATCTCGAAGGAATCTTACCTATAAATGGATGAATTTGTCGTTCTTACCAAGTTTCTCACTTAGAGTAGTCAACTCACGGCCAGGTTTTGATCTCGGAGCCTGGTATACATACATATATGCATAAATAGGGTTTGTTTAAGGTTTCGTAGAATATCTCGAAGGAATCTTACCTGTAAATGGATGGATTCATCGTTTTTACCAAAACAGTTGAATTCATCAATCATATACTGGCAAAAATTGTTCATTTCATGAATTGCATCACATAAGAACGTAATTGCTCATATAAGACCCACATTTGAAGATAAATTTGGAACTAGAACCACCTCGGACACTGAGGGTTCATGGTTCGTATTGCCTTGACCCACATTTGAAGATAGAAATGACACATTTGGTTCATAGTTTTTATGTTTTTATACCATATTTGAAGTTTGAATCGACTTTGAGCTTCATATTTATCGATTTCGATTATGTATCATGTTAAGTTTGAAGTCGAACCTCCCCGAGCTTCTTGGTTCATAGTTTCTATGTCGTTATACAATATTTGAAGTTCGAATCGACTCTGAGCTTCATATTTATCGATTTCGATGATATATAATGCTAAGTTTGAATTCATAACCCTCCTAGAGTTTCTTGGGTCATAGTTTTTATGCCGTTATACCGTATTTGAAGTTCAAATCGACTCTGAGCTTCGTATTAATCGATTTCGATGATATATCATGCTATATTTGAAGTGTGAACTGAAGATACTTCATGACCTTTATGACTAGTCGAAATTACTTCATGACCTATGTTACTAGTTGAAATTCAAACCGGAACCAAAAAGAAAAAGTACAAAAACACAAAGAGAAAGCACAAAGAAAACAAAAAGAAAACACAAAGAGCTTCATATTTATCGATTTCAATGGTGTATCCTGCTAACCCGAGTCTTGCAGTGTGAGCTGAAGCTACTTCATGACCTGTAGGGCAAGTCGAAATTACTTCATGACCTATGTGACTAGTCGAAATTCAAGCCGGAAGCACAAAGATAAAGCACAAAAGCACAAAGAAAACACAAAGAAAACACACTTGCGTTGATCCGTATGACAATCCCTAGTCAAATCTCTACCGTCCAAAGATATCCCTAATCCGTATGACATTCCCTCACTAAATCTCTGTCGTTCAATTGTTTTTATATAAAACACAAAAAGAAATTTTCCTCACTTAACTTCCCTTTCCTCTTCTAATCTCTCAAAGCTTCTGCCTCAGAAGAAAACTCTAGTTCAAAAAAATTTCTATTCTTTTTCTTCTCCCGCTTACGGATCGGCCATGGCTTCAACTGAAATCATTAGCTGCTTCTTAAATTCCAAAATATGAAGCAGCTGCAAACCATTTTTATACCAAACTCAGGTTGTCAGAGAAATTGAATCCAGAGCAGGAAATTGAATCGAGAGAAGGAAAGATGATGGTTGTGCTATATATGGTTCGATTTGTCATGGGTTTGTCTTTGAATTTCGATTGCAAGCAAATTAGAAGAGATTTGAGCGAGATGGGTTCAATTAGAAGAAAGAAGAATTAGGGTTTGAATTTAGGTTTTGAATCAGACACTGAGAAGAACATGGAAGAAACCAGAATCGATGAAGTTAGCCATTTGAGGTGCAACTAATGAATGGGTTTTGCAGTTGGTGGTCTTGAAGCTGTTGCAGACAAAAAACGAAGTTGCAATTGTGGAAGAGTTGGTGATTCTGGTGGAAGAAGAGGTTGTAGCTGTTGAAGATAATTGGTGCTGCAAATTTCAAATCGAGAGAGTTAGGGTTTGAAGCCGAGAATCAGTTTGTTGAAGTGATCGGTGGTTGATGTTGGCGTGACGAAGATGATGGTGGTCGTTAATGGTAGAAATTGAATTAGGGTTTGCGATGAATCTCGGAGGAGGATTTTAAGACAATTACAGTAATCTGGGATGATGGAGAAGAATGGGAGAGGATGACACAGATGAGTAAGAAACGAAAGGTAAACCCTCTTTCAATCCCTCTTTCTCTGTCATTTATTTTTTATTTTTGAGTTATTTTTTTTAGGCTAAAATCAATTGTTGATTTGATGGGTGCAGTTTGTAATGATATGGAACGATGGTGTCTGTATTGAAGACCTGTTAGATTTCAGAAAAAAAGAATGGAAGAAGATGGTTAGATGGATGTTTGTGAGAAAATGCAGGATATTTGGTTAGGTCATAATATGAGTTCCGTTGTTCAATTCTTCTGTTAATGGAGACAATAAGGGAATTTGTGCTACTATTGGTGGAGATTCGGATGAAGAAGGACATGAAGGATGGGTATTTTCTGGTGAGCTGAGAGTATGAAGAGTATGGTGATAATTTGGGTTGTGTTTGATGCAAAAATTACAAGACAGAAGATGGAGTTGCTTTTACTTATGGATATGCACAAGGGTTGAAAGATATTTCTGAAGATTAGAACATTAAAGACATGGATTTGAAGTTCAGACAAGGGATCGATTTGGTAATAAACTCGTGACCCTTTCTCGCATTTTTCTCTCTCGTGTTTACATTGGATTATCAAAGGAGTTGTAAAGTCAGTGTTTGTAGTCTTCAATTTGAGAAGATTTAGATCATTGGGTTGTTCGATCCTTGATTAGATGGATTTTTTAAGTTTTGCGTTTGCCTTTATGTGTACTGTTATCTTGAAATTTACTCCTTTACATTGATGATTTTCAGATTCACAACTAGTGATGGAAAAATGAAACTCAAGGCAAGGCTTCCATCCAATATGTTATCTAATATCGATTGGGGAAATTTCCAAAATCTTGGCCTCATCCTTGTTCAGTATTGCTCCTCTGCTTGAAAGTGAGATTGTAAGTGATCCTAAAAGTCTTGAAATTGAACTGATACCAAAGAAAGAAACTGGATTCGTGTTAAAGTTTAGCTTTGAGTTTCTATATGAGCTTGTGATTGATAGTAGTTAGAATGTTCTCTTTTGCTTTACGCCTTGTTTGGATTTATTGGACACTAATTGTGGCTAATGTATTCTCTTTCAGCAGTGCTCCTTCTAAATGAATGGCCATGGCAAGAAGACTTCATCATATTGTCTCTTCTTATGTGTATGCAGTTTGCTTCTCATATTCTCTTTTACTAGATTCCACTCGTGAGTGGGTTATCATGTTTATAATTTACACATTGAAACTATTCCATCTATGCAGGGTATGTAAATTCAAGCAACAATGTTTAATGAAAATGCAAACAAGTTCTACAATAAGCTTGAATTGGGAAATTTTTATTACATATCAAAAGGAACTCATAAAGTTATTAACAAGTAGTTAAAAACTTTCCAAAATGATTCTGAGATGACTGTGAATGGGATGGAGCTTGTAGGTATAACACCAATTACACCTTGCATTAACCTTTCATATTGCTTTTTGTTTTCTAATTTTTGTAATCTGATTTACTATCGTTATGTTTTCTTATTTTGAATTTCCAGATGTTATTAGGGTTCTTCAAAGTGTTTCCCCTACTATGAGCATCAGAAAGCTAAAAGCTAATAACGAGACTATCCCAAAGCATGTCATAACAATTGCCGATGACTGGTAAGTATTTCTAAATTGTATCACACTTATTACTTATGTAAATGTCAATGTGTGGCCTGAAATCTAAGAAGTTCATATTTGAATTGCAGAAACAAAAAAATTGTAGTTTTTTTATGGAACGATCTTGCCACCACCATGGGGCAAGAGTTTTCGGATGGTACTGACATCAATCCAATTGCTGGAGCTTGGAAACAAATCTCTAAAGGCCAGAGACTTCTTAGGTAACATTCTATACTCTCTCTTTGTTGGTGTATACATATGTTGTAAAGGACAATAGTCTAACTTAGTTTGATCCTTTTTTCATGGTATTTTCGGGACTGTCTCTGTTATCTATGGGCAAGAGCACTGTGCTGAGTTCTATGTATTTTTTTTTCCTTCTATTTAAAAATATGCATAATGTTCAGAAGCATGACCTGGAAATCTGGTGGTGGATGTGGAACATGTAACTTATTTCCTTTTCTGAATGTTATTCCTCTACTATAGCTGGTGGTGGATGTCGAACACGTCTCGTTTAGTTTTTTCGAGGCTTCTTGAGAATTATTCTCAATTCACCCAGAATCGTCATGTATTTCATTTGGATGTAACTTGTTTTGTAGCTCTGTAGTTCATTTAGACATAAATGTATTAGCTCTAGCTGATCATTCTCTCTGTACTTTCTTTATATTGTCTTTCCTTTGAACATAACAATTGATTTGTTTTGTTTGTTCAAGTTGAACGATCTGTTCCTTTGAATTTCAAGGGAAAATGAAGGAAATTTGTATGTGAACGGGTAATTTGCGTCTGAATGTTCATTGATGTTAACATCTTGGAGATCTAATGCCCTGAAATCTCTTCTTTGTTTATTTGTCATTGTTTGGTTCTACTTTTGTTTGTTTCATTTTTGTTTAGAGTTAGACAGTGGAGAGTATGAGGTGATGATTAGGTAATTTCCTATTGGTTTGATTGTCGAAACTGTGCCATAAATGTATTACCTCTATCTGATCATTCTCTCCAGTCCTACTAAAGAGCGCCTATTTTTCTGTTTTACTTTTTTTTTTTGTGCCGAATTATATTTTCTTTGTTTCTGGAAATTCCGTTAATCTTCTAACTTAAAGTTCATTTGTTGTTTGTTTTGTTGAGCAGGGTGTTATTGGTATCAAGGTCAAGAACATGTTGGATTGGAATCCTAAAGGAAAGAATGGTCCAATGACTCCATTGCCTGATGTTGTTACCATCCACCAACGTAAGGTTGAAGAAGACTTCGTCATGCCTTCAATTATGGCTCCTACTGAATCGAAATGGCAGTTCCCCCACAAATGATAGTAGCTTGAATGGGATGCGGTTTCTAGATTCATTATGATCTGGCAAACACTGTGTGTGTGTGTGAGAACTGCTCATGTGGATGATGCTTATGTCTACATGCCAACTTCAGAGTTCAAGTATGTTAGTAATGTTGTCGGATGTTTTATTACATGGCCCAAGGATCGAATTCTCATAGACATCTTCATAACCTTTTTGGAGTGTGTTTAGGAAACTTAACTTTTGTATCGCTGCCATTTTTTTGAATGTGTGTGTTTAACACTAGTAGGTTAATTTGAATGAATGTATGTGTGTCGCACTGGCAGGTTAATGTGAATGTGAAATACTTTCGGCAATCCAGTTTCAGCTATAATTTTTTTTTTTTCAAAATAGTTTTATGCACACAATTTCTAATAAAAGTTGTAGTTATACATTCATCTACCGAAAACGAAGTTGTTACTTCAAATATTACAACCTTTAAGGGTATTGTAAAGGCAAATCTTGCAACATAAGTAGGAGTTGTTGAAAAAGTTCTACAACTCTGAAGGTCTTGTGACAAAAGTTATTCACAATACTAATAAATGTCGTCTACCATTTTTCAACTACACAAACGAGATATTGTGAAATAGTGTCTTTACAACATAACTATGTGTTGTCCAAGATAGTTCCACAACTCACACAAGAGATGTGTAAATCTTATTCATAATACCAGTATTTGTTGTTACATATGTTTCCACAATACCCTACTTGTGTTGTCCAAGATATTCCTACAACACAAGCAAGGGTTGTGTTAGGCTTTCAAAAAAAATCGATAGAGAATCACAACTTTGGAAAAATATTGTCGAACCATGAATCACATCACCCTTTACAACCCTTGTCAACCATTGTAGAAAAGCTTGGACTTTCTACAATACCCCACCTACACAATGCATAAAATAGCGTTGTCGTAGGGGTACTACAACGCTAATACAGTGTCGTCAATGATGATTTTTCCCGTAGTGAAAGCAATTAACATCGAATGAGGGTAGTATAGACTCGACAAAGATCTTTACAGAAGAAGAATTAAAATTGGCAGCCAACAATTATCATGCTACTCAAGTCCTAGGGAAAGGAGGTTTTGGTACAGTTTATAAGGGAACTTTATCTGATAATCGTGTTGTTGCGATTAAGAAGTCTAACGTCATTGACCAGACTCAAATTGAACAATTTGTAAATGAGGTGGTGATTTTAACACGTATAAACCACCAAACGAGTGAAGCTCTTAGGTTGTTGTTTAGAGACTGAAGTTCCCTTGCTTGTTTATGAGTTTGTATCTAATGGTATCCTTTTCCGGCCATATCCATTCTAAGGGCGCAACTGAGTTGTTCTCCATGACTTGGGAAAGTCGTCTGAAGATTGCCACCGAAGTTGCAAGTGCAATTGCTTATATAAAGTCTACAAACGTATTACTAGATGAAAATTACATTGCCAATGTTTCAGACTTTGGAGCATCAAGGTTGGTTCCCTTAGATCACACTCGTCTAAACACTCTTGTTCAAGGTACCTTGAGGTATTTGGATCCGAATACTTCAATTCAAGCCAACTAATCAGATAAAGTGATGTTTATAGCTTCGGCGTTTTACTCGAGCTCTTAACGGAGAGAAAAACCAATTTGTCTTGAAAGACTAGAAGAACAAAGAAACCTTATGTTAATGGGTAAAAATCGTTTCCGCCGATTTTGGTAAATTCGGTAGGTGAGTGAGAAACCTGGTTTAAACCCTAAACAAATATGTTTGCACGTGAGCACTTTCTAGATTCGAGAGATCAATCTGCACAAGTCCGGCCTAAACCAAGAAATGGCCGCTCCCGGACTTGCTTGGCCACAAAGTGGAGGAGAAGGGTTGATTTGGGGAGGGAAGCAAAGAAAGGTGTTGAGACCGAGAATACACCAGGGAGAGTAGTGTCTCGACTTGTATCCGAAAGTGAAAGCTTAGGAAGCTTGCAAGAGATGAAAGCTTTTTTGAAGAACTCGCAAAGTTGCCTTTTCTGAGAGTGTTGTATTTTTCTCCTGACCGAGACTTGTTGTCTGGTGGAAATAGGTAAGACCTATTTATACAAGTCGAGATTGAAACGTACCCTGGCCTCATGAAGGAAGAGAGTAAAGGGTGAAATAATGGGTGGAGGTGGTAACCGCAAGGTGTTTATGGGTGAAAACGTTGACACCATTATTTCCTCATTTATTTGACCGCTTTATTCCAATTCACGCTTTCTTAATGTGAGAGTAGTGTACGCTGCAAGCTGTGACCGCCGAACCAAGACCTCGGAAAGCATCCCCAGCCTGTGTTGATGTCTCGAGTGTTGGTTGCACCTTGAGTGCAAGTGGCGCAGCTAGGGGCGCGCGTGGCATGTGCGGAATGCCTTTGTTGTGGGTTGCACCTCGAGCGCAAGTGGCAATGCCAGAGCTGCTAGTAGCGTGTGTGGCATGTGTGGAATGCCTTGGTGATAGGTTGTATGTTGAGTGTAAGTGTCAATGCCAGAGTTGCTAGTGGCGTGTGTGGCATGTGCCAATGGCGTGTGCGGAATGCCTTGGAGGTAGGTTGCACGGTTTTGCAAGTTAGGCTACCCGGCGTGCGTGTTTGGCATGTGTCAATGGCACGCATGGCTATTGTGGCTATGTCCTGGTAAGAAAAGCTACCAATATGCATGTTGGCATGTACCAATGGCATGCTCGGCCATTAGGGCCACGTCCCTCGTAAGAAAAGCTACCCGGCGATGCGTGTTGGCATGTGCCAATGGCATGCTTTGGCCATTAGGGCCATGGCCTGGTAAGAAAAGCTACCAGCGATGCGTGTTGGCATGTGCCAATGGCATGCGTGGCCAATTTGGGTCATGGCCTGGTAGGAAAAGCTACCAGCGAGCGTGTTGGCATGTGCCAATGGCATGCGTGGCCAATTTGGGTCACGACCTGGTAGGAAAAGCTACCAGCGAGCGTGTTGGCATGTGCCAATGGCATGCGTGGCCAATTTGGGTCACTACTGTAGGAAAAGCTACCCGCGAGCGTGTTAGCATGTGCCAATGGAATGCGTGGCCAATTTGGGTCACGCCTGGTTGGAAAAGATACCAAACGAGCGTGTTGGCATGTGCCAATGGCATGCGTGGACAATTTGGGTCACGACCGGTGGTAGGAAAATCTACCAAATGAGCGTGTTGGCATGTGCCAATGGCATGCGTACCAATTTGGGTCACGACCTGGGTAGGGAAAAGCTACCGAGCGTGTTGGCATGTGCCAATGGCATGCATGGCCAATTTGGGTCACGGCCTGCAGGAAAAGCTACCAATGAGCGTGTTGGCATGTGCCAATGGCATGCGTGGCCAATTTGGGTCATGACCGGTAGGAAAAGCTACCAAATGAGCGTGTTGGCATGTGACAATGGCATGCGTGGCCAATTTGGGTCACGGCTGGTAGGAAAATCTACCAAATGAGCGTGTTGGCATGTGCCAATGGCATGCGTGGCCAATTTGGGTCACGACTGGTAGGAAAAGCTACTAATGAGCGTGTTGGCATGTGCCAATGGCATGCGTGGCCAATTTGGGTCACTACCGGGTAGGAAAAGCTACCAATGAGCGTGTTGGCATGTGCCAATGGCATGCGTGGACAATTTGGGTCATGACCTGGTAGGAAAAGCTACCAGCGAGCGTGTTGGCATGTGACAATGGCATGCGTGGCGATTTGGGTCACCACTGTAGGAAAATCTACCGAATGACGTGTTGGCATGTGCCAATGGCATGCGTGGCAATTTGGGTCACGACCTGGTAGGAAAAGCTACCAGCGAGCGTGTTGGCATGTTCCAATGGCATGCGTGGCCAATTTGGGTCACGGCCTGGTAGGAAAAGCTACCAGCGAGCGTGTTGGCATGTGCCAATGGCATGCGTGGCCAATTTGGGTCATGACCTGGTAGGAAAAGCTACCAGCGAGCGTGTTGGCATGTGACAATGGCATGCGTGGCCAATTTGGGTCACAGCCTGGTAGGAAAATCTACCAGCGAGCGTGTTGGCATGTGCCAATGGCATGCGTGGCCAATTTGGGTCACGACCTGGTAGGAAAAGCTACCAGCGAGCGTGTTGGCATGTGCCAATGGCATGCGTGGCCAATTTGGGTCACGACCTGGTAAAGCTACCAAATGAGCGTGTTGGCATGTGCCAATGGCATGCGTGGCCAATTTGGCCTAGGTTGCACGGTTTGCAAGCCTAGGCGCGGGTGCCATTTTGGCATGGCGTGGCTAGGGCCAAGGTAAGGGTGCTTGGCTTGGCGTGGCGTGACTAGTGTAGCTAGGGCCAAGGCAGAGTGCGTTTCATGTTTGATCGGAACGTTTTCTTCCCTTCCTTTTTCTCTGGCTTGTCTTCATCCATTTCGGCATTCAACAACATCCACATTCTCCGTGTTAGACTCACCACCCACGTCCACATCATGCTTTTTCTTGATTTTCTTTCAAAGACCTGGCACTCTTATCTGCTCTTGCTACCGCTTCCTCGCAACAATTTGGATGAAACCAGTTAAGTCATATTCTAAATCTGTGGATGCAACTCAATTACATCCCATCTATAATGCTAGATGAAAACCAGTTTCTGCAAGTATCAGATGAAACCCACTTACATCCATGAATATAACATACAAACTATTTTTTAGGAAAGAGACGTTGTAACATATGCTACCTGAAACCCACTTACATACTATTTTATATGGAAGTAAATAATTCAAAATCTAAAATCTTCAAAATCTAAACCCACTTACTCATATAACATACTATTTTTTAGGTATCAGATGAAACCCACTTACATACACTTACATCCATCAACTCAATTTTCCAAAGATGAACTCAAACTATTGTAAGCAGTAAGCTCATCAAATGCTGCACATATGCTACCTGACGAGACGTTGTCCAGAAATTTAAGAGCAACAACAAAAATAAAAACACCATGACTTGATTGACAAAAAACAAAAACAAAATCCTAGTACTCATACTAAATCATCCCAGTTAGACATGTACACTGGATGAAACCAGTTTCTGCAAGTATCTAATGAAACCCAGTTGCATCCTATATATAATAGCTAGATGAAACTCAGTTTTATCCTACACTAAATCATCCCAGTTAGACATGTACACAGGATGAAACCAGTTACATCCAAACCAAAAACTCACAGATTAACACTGGATGAAACCTCCTGAAACTCACCCAATTTCACTTCAACCAATTAAACATTTAAAATACATTAATAACCGGATGCAAACCAATTTCATCCAACACTAATTGAGATGAAAATAAAACAAGCAATTCCATACAGAATGGTACTGGGGAATGATAATAAGAAGAACCAATTCAACAAATTAATCATGAAATTCTGTTAATAACAACAAAACAGAGTTAGGGTTTGTAAAACGTACTAGTTTTAGGAGACATTCTGTGGATCAAATGGAACCGTAACTCTTCCAATACATTGCAATGGTGAAAACCCTAATTCTCAGAAATTGATTTCCGGGTTGATGGTGTTTAACAGACGATGGTGTAGCTAAATACTTGAATTTTCCCAGACGGAATTAAGGGCTAAATACTTGAATTTTCCGGTAGTGTTGATGGTCGGGAACTCCTTGATGAAACTGATTTTTGGAATTTTGAAATTTGTTATGAGGAGAAAGTGGAGGAAATTGATGGTGGAGGAGAAGAAGAAGATGAAAACTCCCAGGGTTATGAGGAGACAGTGGAGGAAAAGATGAAGATGAACAACACTAGTTCACGTATTTAATCTGAGAAGATGAAGAACGTTATTGTGAGGGAGGGAGATCGTGGGTGGTTTTGATGATATCGTGTGAGACCTGACGGTTACAAGGGTAGAAACGTCTCTCCCAATTAAAAATTTGTTTTGGTCATTTGACCCAGGCCGAAATCTTACCTGTCCATTTGGCCCAGAAAAAGTTTCTTTTTGGCTATATAGCCCATTTTCTGAAAAATATAATCAACGGGAGTTAAACTCCAAGCAAGTTCACTAAGTTTCTGGCTATAACAAACCCAAGATTTAAATTAAATTATCACAATTAATTGGCACCAAAAAAAATATTGCAATTAAATTTTATCAAGAAATTATATAGTGAATTCGCTTAATCTAATTGTCGACCATATTAGTTTCTATCTAGTAAATCTAAATTCACCATTATATGTGAACCAAACAAATTCAACATTTATATATACACATTGAGATGATGTACTGGAACCGATCTCATACACCAATAACAAAGAGACGAACTCAAACCACCCATTTGAACGACATACGCTCTGAAACGGTGTAATAGGACGTACCCCATTGAAACCGAACAAAATGTTTCAATCATTTAAACATCGAATCCATCTTCCCGTTTTGGAAACAAGTAACTTAAATGACACAACATGACGTACCTCGTATACCATTTAGAATTTAAATTAAACTGGTCAGGTCTAACAAATCCCTGATTTTTTCCCGATAAACTAGATCCATAGCTAGACTCCTCCTTAGGCCACAAGGCCATTCTCACAAAACTTCAACCACGACCACATAGTTAATAGGATGAAAAATTTCATTCAAACCGTAGCATGCTAAGTAGTTCAGTATGCTTAAACTAACATCAGACCCTATAATTAAGTTTTCTATCCAAACTTTGCTAATCATTCTTAATAGATTTATTTTGTAAATGAGTCGTACGTTTAATTGGTAATTAGGGTCTGGGTCGTAAAAGATGCAGTTGATGCATTTGGGTCGTAGACTAACCAAAGACCGTCACAAAACCGTTATTGACTTTTTTATGTTTGGCCAAACACCTTGACCTTCAGTAGACTAATGTTGACTGTTCGAAATCGTCAAAAGAAGAAAGAGAAAAAAAAAATTATTTGGGTTACAAACTTAAAATGGATCATGTTTTTCTAGCTCAATTTAAAAGACATGTGGTAAAATGAAAACCATCTCTAGAAATAACCATTTTGCAAAATTATTCAAGTACCACTATTTTATCCCGTATCACTCTACCAAACGCTACTATTGTTCACCACTATCAAGCAATAATTTTTATCCGCCAAAACCCTTAATTTTATTATCACAACATAGTTTCATTCCAAGACCTTGCCGTAAGAGCTTCTCAGAATGTTAAGGTTTGTACTTTGCCTCTCCACCTCTCTGGATTTGATGAAATTAGTATGAGTTTTGTACTCATAAGACTTGGTCTTACTAGCTTACCTGTTTATTTTCTTTTCTTATTCCATCTTCCCATTATTGTGGAATAGAAAATTATACGACTTATGCGAAATTTCTTGTGGGGTGCTGTGAGGGAAATAAGAAAATGGCTTGCGTTGGTTAGAAAAAAATTTGTATTCCAAAGTAGTTCGGTGTGTAGGTGTCGAAGCTTAAGAAGAATTAATCAATCTCTTCTTGTTAAATGGGAAAGGGGATACTCGAGAAGTAGGAATCATCTTTGAAGAAAGATAGTCCAACAAAAGTTCAGTTCTAATGATGAAATTTTTATACCAACTATCGACATTGTTCCTGGGTTGCAAGATTACTCCACTTTTACTATCAATAAACGAATATATATAAGAATTTGGATTGATAAATTGGTAGATGCTGGATGTTTGAAAGATTTGATCTAGGTAATCTTCAAAGCGTGAAAAAACAAGCAAGCTACTATTTCCAATATGATTAAGGATAATGTTTGGATTGGTGACTTCAAGAAGTCTTTGAATGCTAATGAACATATGGAATAAGACATCTTACGGAGAGATTTGGGTAACGTGCCTTTTTTGGTTGATGGAGAGGATGAATTGAAGATACTAAATGATTTGTACTAAAAGATGCTATGAGGTATTAAATGGAACCCGTTTATTTCAAGAATTATTTGTGGAAATATACCGTACCATCAAACGTTAGTTTTATGCTTTGGGATGTTTTTCTTAACTCTCTGCTTACACGATATATGCTATGGAGTAGAGGTAATAACTTAGAATATGACAATTGTGTTTTCTGCAACTCGAAAGTGGAGATTGCGGAGCATATGTTCTTTCATTGCTTTTATGTTTTCAAAGTCTGGGATTACTTTTTTAAGGCTCTTAGATTATCCTTGCCTATACTAACCACTATATTTAAGTTTTTGGATCCTGGAATACTAATGTATTGAGTGGAAATGGTAAAGAAGTCTGGGATATCTTCCAATATGTTATGCTTTGGATAATTTGGAACGAACATAACCATAGGGTGTTTGGAACAAGTAGTAAACTACACAACAAGTCATTGATTTGGTTAAGCAAACTATAATGTTATGGAGTTGTGACACAATAATTTTTAGGCCAGTTGATATTAGGTTAATTAGGAATAATTAGGAAACTCTTATGCGAATGTAGTTTCCCTTTCTCTGTTAATTATGTAATTGTCTTCGACTTTACTTTCTTCTGTCGGAAAAAATATTTTATAAGTCAAGTTGAGAATACCACATTTCCATTTATAATGTCCCACATACTATGATAATTTTGAAAATATGGTGTTTTGTCCCTTACAGTTCCAGTATTGTGGTAATCTTTAAAGTAATGCACTTCCACTTATAAAGCGTCATTAACTATGAAAACTAGAGGGTATAAAAATATCACAGTTATTTATATAATTCACATAATATCACATTTCCACTTGGAAAGGTATTATGATAATTTTGCGAGTATTGTCTCTCTACTTATTGAGTTCTGCGTATTAAACTTATAAATTACGTGATTTGATATTTTTGAAAAGATCCTATTATTACTTACAGAGTTTCATCTATTACGAAATTCTTGAAAATAACGTTACTATGTTATAAATGTCGTCTTGAGAGTATCGATGTAATAATGTTGTAAATACCGTCTTGAGAGTATCGCTGCAATTATGTTGTGAATATCATCTTGAGACTATCGATGTATTAACGTTGGGAATATCGCTTCCACCTATGGGTTAATTCCACGTAGTATGATCTTTCGGTTCCTTTTGTAGTAGTCTTGCTTACTATATAAACAAGCATATATAGGAAAGTAATTACTCAACATTCACATTTTATGTTGAGTCGTTCTTCCATGGAAAATATGATGGCTTCTTTCTTTCCATACTAGATCTCCATTAAGATCGTAGTGTTTTCTAAGATCTTCACTTGTTTATGTCTATCTACACCACGAGTCCTCATCTTGGCATGGTCTCGTACCATGAGATAAAATATATATTAGTCAATCAGAGCTCTACCGGTGATTTGATTACGAAGCTAACCGAGAAATCTGCATTTCCACCATGCCCATTTATAGAGAAGCTAACCGAGGTAAGACATATAGACAAAATCTTTTTTCCTTTAGAATTTGTTTACTTAAAAAATCAAATCCTACAAGTTCCTTTGCTTTTAACAGTAACGACAATTAGTAACATCGATAGTAACGACAATGATGCATGCTTTCAAAGCCCTTATAAATAGCATCTCCCCTAGCTAATATTTCTTCATACTAAACTACTTCAATTTCTAAGGTTTTGATTCTTCCAAAAATGTTTGTTCTAAGTGAGTTTTGGGTTTCATCATGCCTTTGCATCAAATATTTCTAAGATTTATTGGTTATGGTGAGTACTTTTTTGAGTTTAGGTTCCATTTTATTGAGAGCTTTTGAGTCGAGATCCCGTACTCAGTATTAATTCGATACAAACCCGTGGTGTCAAAGCACCAAGTCGGTGGAAAATTATTATAAGAAAACAATGAAGATAGGGATCATCAAGGTCGAGACAGAGACCAACCAACCAAATGGTGAAAAGGATAAATAATTTAGCCTGTGAAAACGATCTTCTTTTGATGGATGTAGGAAGTAAGGTGTGGAAGACAGATTCTTAACGTGTGTAAGATTAAACGTGAATTTTAACTTTCCTCTCAGCATGCGTTTTTTGAAAGGCTAAAGCTAAAGCTAAAAACAAAATATGGTTTTCGACAGCTCCCATTGTGGATGCAATTTAAGAAGCGATTAATCAATAGCGAAGTTATAATTTACGCATTTATATGAAAAAAAAAATGCGCTGTCACAAATCTTGCACTAAGTATGTAGCAGCACTAAGATAGGAAAGTGTAGATTGCACTCGATCACCAAGTTTCACCGATACTACTTACTAGCCTATGTAACAACTAACAATCCGATCCCAATTAACCATCTTTACAAACACAAACAACTGGTTAGGAGTTGGACTGCACCCTTTATTCGCGTCCAAAATGTGAAATAAATCTGGTAGCCTGGTTTATGTCGTCACAGTTAGTTCAATGAATTATGTCTGACAATCCTCTAATATTTGCTACCGTTAGGTGCATTGTTGTGTCAGTGGCCAATAGAGTTCAATTCATCAATCTCATTATTCACAGCTCAATTCACCAACTTTCAAGTTGCTATCCCTTGGATTTGTCAGAAATTGGTATAATCAGTTGCAACAAATTTC
>JAJJWW010012906.1:0-36610 GCA_023531295.1 Papaver armeniacum | reverse complement strand
AGATTAGGTACATCTTGTTCACTTGCATAAAATAATTCATCAATCTCCATGTCATAATCATCATTATCCAAAATTTCAACCTCATGCATAAGATAACCGGGAGAAACATCCATATGTATGAATATTAGAAGTAGCATCATTCATAGGGTTCACGGAAGAAAGCTTAATGTCTACGGACCAAAGGTTTCACCATATTTTCAGCATGCACATGCTCTTCAACATATCATATTCATCATCATCATCATCATAACAAAAATGCATTTCCCTTTTCAAAATTGTAGCATTTCTAGTGTACTCATCTACCTCTAGATTAGGTTCATATTCAGTGTCAATTTCATGAGTAGGAATAGAAACACACATCCTATCATGAACTTCCTTCCATTCTTCATTTTGTAACTGAGTCAGGTTCATTTGAAGCATTATAGTGAGCTGTTCTATTGAATGGGAGCCTTCACTAGTGGGTATGCATGCTTCATATGGATACTCAGTACATATCTGTGCCTGAGGGTTATTTAAAGAAGGGAAATTCAGACATTGTGCTATATGGATGATCATGCATTGCATTCAATTCAAGTATGGCATTGTTTTGTTCTATGATTATGAGGCTCTCCATTATAAGCGCATACAAGGGTTCATTGGAGGATAGAATCGCTCATCCTCCCATGGTGGTTGGGATGATACATGTGCTCATAATGATTAGGTATGGATATTCAAGTCGGGGGGCCACGAGAAGGTTCATAGTATTCCCTAAAATCACTATGGTCTGGGGGGATTCTTATTGTGGAGCATGCCGAAGCAAGCTCTCCGACGGATTTGTTTCCATCCCCGCCAGCATACCAAAACCGACATGATCTAGCAACTCAATTTGAACTGAAAAAGAAGCATAACAGTACACATCAAGCATGTACAACCAATGATGTCTCAAAACAGGGGAAGCTAAGCCCACAGGTGTTTGGTGTTGCTTTGCAAATGTGCAGCCAAGTTATGCAAATGCACAACCAAAGGTTATGGAAACTCAAATTGTGGGCTTCCGGTTGTGCGAGGAGCCCGGGTTATGAGTAGAAGCCGAGCCCGGTGTGCAGTGCAAAGCCCGGTGGTTGTGCAGGATAGTTGTTAAGCAAAGCCCGAGCCGGTGGGCTTGATTTGGTGTATTGTGGGCTTTGGTTCCGTTGCACAAAGGGGTTTCAGCTATGTAAAGCCCAAAGTTGTGTGCAAATGCACGACGGTGAACTGGGTTCGGTTTCAGACCCGAGGTTGTGGGAAGCTTAGTGGAACGGGTTCTAGCCTGGTTTGTGGGCTTGACTTATGTTGACCAGTTGTGGGCTTAGGGGCTTATGCACAAGTTGTTTCGTGCGTGTTGTATGCACAAATTGGCTTACAAATACAAAGTTGCATTTCATGCTTATCGGTCTTGTACCTGAAAGCAAAGCAGAATGGTGCAAAGACGGTTTGTACACAAAAGACTGAGACACACAAACTTTCAAAATGATACAAAGATCGGGTGGTTACACGACAATACGAGTTTATGCACTTTATTTGTTGTTGTGTATTTGAAAATTTTGTGATGTGCACGGGGCAATGGATGTGCTCACTCGAGGTGAAGTATGTCTTGGGTTGTGTTTTTGAAAAACAAGTTTAATGCTATCATATTTTGCTACTTAACAATCACTCAATTCCACGCAAATTGCGTAATGATGCTAACACAATTAATGCCAACAAGGTCGGTTGACCTCGGTTTCATAGATTAAGCACACGAAGTACATATATCAAACAGGTCTTTTATTCACAAGATCACATATGTTAACGGATATTTGCATAACGATTTCAAGCATTCGGGGTTCATATTCCATTTCAAAGTCAAGCATGTATTTTGATTCCATGGGTTGTGTGATTTAGCACAAGTTCAAGGTTGAGCACCACTGACAATCAGCCAAGGCAAAGCAGCCACAGGACCAGATGGGTTATGCTCAGGGTTGTCAAAACAGATAATGAATTTCAATTCTAAGAGACTATAAGCACAAACATGCCGATATTAGCAGGGTTTGTGATCACAAGACTACTTGCAGCTAAGCTCATGGAAATTAGCTAAGGCAAGGTAGAAAAACAGGGTCATTGACCTCGATGCTCACAACTTTATGCCACCCCGATTGCAGGCGAGATAGGTTGTGGTGGTCACAGTTTACACAAGTTGCAACAGAATCTGCGAAGTGCAGCAACAACTTGGCTCACCGCTCACACAAGGTCTCAAGCAAGGTTTGGCATGCTCGGCAATTCAACAAGTGAAAATGACAACTTACAGACTTTCGAGAGGCTCACGATGTGGTTGACAAAGCAAAGTATGCATAGGCTCGGGGGGGCTAAGTTGTGGCCAATCACTCAGTTGACTTCACTTGGTTTTCCCAGGCTATGCTCAGTGGTTGACAGAGTCAACTGGATCAGTTGATATCAAGTGGGGAATGCAGCCAACTTGGTTAACCAAGTTGCAGCTCAGTCTCACAGCTTCGAATGGGAGCCCGAGCACAGGCAATGAAGATGAGCACAGAAAGTCCTGGTAACAATGATCTCGAGGTGTAAGCAATACCTAGCGTGGATATCTAATTTGTTATGCAAGGGTGATACAGTGCCTATACAATGATGATGCAATGTATTGCACAGATCCACAGTATAAATGTGAAGTGCGAGTGAGGTAAGGCTCATGAAGAAGAGGTGGCAAAATCACATGTGCATACATCATGGTATTATTTGGCTCGGGGGATACAAAGACAAGAGATATCACACTCAACTAGCATGCAACTCAACTATCATGGAGTCATTCGGTAAGGAGTTTGAGATACACTACCACCAAAGATAAAACAGGTTTAGGCAATTCCACAAATTGGTTTCTTGCTCCCCCTTATGTTCCTTGGGTTTGCTCAGCTACGACTTGTACATTACTCAAGAGATATTTTAGTTCTCAATATTGCACAATTCAAAGCAAGAGCAATACTTATGATGAAGTTAACCTCCCGCACTTGGCTATGGCGATCAAGTTACGAGGGGATGAAATATTTATCCAATGATGCGAGAGATATACAAGTTTATGATGCAAATCATCAGTAAACCTGCAGGCCTAGAAGCGGTGAGAATTACAAGGTGAGATGGAGATCTGAGAGTTTAAAGACACTTACAACAAAAGCTAACTTGAGATGTGAAGGAGAATACAGGGGTGATTGATACACTAAGCTAACAACAAGATATAGAAACTATTGAAGTTATACTACAGCAGTAGACAACAAGATAGACTCTAACACATATATACAAAGTTTAAAATGAAAACAGTGAGGGGCAACAATAATCGATGGGCTGCCAAAGTTTGACGAGATGAGATGTAAGCTACAAGTAAGAAATACTAATCTAACTAATATATGCAAAACGGATGGGAGTTTATGGTTACAAAAGACACTTTGCTAAAATGCGATTACAAGATGTAAGAATGTAAAGGATGCAAGAGAAAAGAAAAACCTTAAATGAGTTATACTAATGAGGGACTAAAAACAACAAATCACAAAGATATATATACAATGGTGGGTTGAAAAACGGTGAAGTAAGCACTAATGACATACAACACACTACCGGTTCCCAGCTAATGGCGCCAAAAACTTGGTAGGATTCTAAAGATGGTTTTCCTACGTTAAACCGCAAGTGCAGGCGCCGTTGGAGCGTGGCAAGCACAGGTCGATCCCACATAGAAATGGTGTGTGTGTGAATGATCTAAGGCTTACTCTAACTGATTTCAAGGAAGTGTGACACAATTATGGGTTATTTGTCGATCTGAGTTGAATTGTTGTAACTCTAAACTAAGGTATTAATGAGCAAGAGATTTTGTAACTTTATGATTTTGTGGCACTAGGGTGATTGAACTCACCACTTAACCCTATACTAAGGTAACCTAACTCTATTTGTGTTCTTATCCTTCCCTTGAAGGTCTCGGTGGAAATTTTGCCAATTGAAGTCACAAATTATCCCCTAGTATTGGTTGTCTTCTTACGGTACAACCAATCACAAGAAATTTGCTCAACAATTGGTTAATAATCCTAAAACAATACACATCAAGAACATAAATTGAATATGAGTTAACTCAATATAAGATTAAGGGTTTATTCTACACCCTAGTAGAGGTGATTAGAACATCATGCAAAGGAATAAAACAAAAATTGAAATTAAGTTACAAAACTCAAACCCTAAAACAGACTGTGTTTTTCTCTCACATCAAAAACAACAATTTATACTCTACAAATCACTCAAACTAACCACTGTCGATGACCCAAACTCCTTTCTACTGCCTTGTCTCGTCTACGACCATTGATGTGATGAAACCCTAACCCCTAGTTCTTCTATCTCCCACTTAGCCTTCTGGGTTGAAGCGCATGGTGAGATAGAGAGTAAGTAGGGAGGAGAAGGTAGTGCGTGCGCCACGGTGCCGGTTGTTGGGGTATCGGGAGATGGAGGTGGAGGTGATGGCTCACGGTATGGGTGAAGGAGGTGGAGGGGATGGGTTTTCTGGAGGTCGGGGAGAAGAAAGAGAAGATGGAGGAGAAAATGGTTTTGGTCGATGAGGTATAGGTGTAGGCGGGTTTTGTTGTGACGAGGCACGTAGTGTTGATGGGAAGGACGGAGCGAGCATTGGATGCGGATGGGCAGAGATCTGACGGCTCGAAGGAACGGACTCGGATCGGGTGATGGGTCGGGTCTTGGATAGCTCAAGCCCATATCTTGTAGATGGGTTGATCCTTGTTGGGTTGCAACCCCGATGCGCGCGCGGCTTTGGCTTTCTGGCTCCATAGACGCTTGTCTCCAATTTTTACTCGCTCTTTTGGCTCCTCAATTTCTCAGAGCTTTATTTTCTACCTAAAAACACAAAATTAATTAGTACAAATATTTATTCTTGAAAACAAAGAAAATACGAATTTGGGATAATATCGATTTGAGCACAAAAGATGAGTTAAATGCCAATAAATAGATGTAGAAATATGCAATATTTGGCATTCATCACTATTTCTTAGTTCATTCTTCTTTTTCATCAGACTCTTCATCGGACTCCTCTTCTTCGCTAGCATCACTATCAGAGACATCCAAGGAAGGCATATTTTCAGGAATCTCATCAAGAAGACAAGGATATGATGAATGAGGAATATTATGGTCATCACAGACTGTCCTAATAGTTTGATTGTGAAAGCGGACAACATCATTCTCGAAATTTGCTACGATGGTTTCAGTTGCTTCTTCAACTTGGAATACTTATCATTGCGAAGAAGTCCTTTGCAAGTTGTGCTTTCTCAGATTCAAGTTCTTTAATTCTTAATCAAACCTCTTCTCGCCTTCACGAAAACAAATGACAATGAGTTAGTAACTTAATAGCAATTTCACAAAAAGAAGTGGTAAAGTAAAGAAGAGCAGGTTAACAACCTTCTCTCCTTGAAATCATATCTTTAACCAAGACGGTATGCTCGTACGTGAAGGCTAACGTTAACACCTAAGTTATTTTGGCATTATCCAGAACTTTGTGACCCAGTAAATTCATCGTCACTATTTATGAGAAGAAGAGAACGAATTTGATTCTCTCTCTCAATTAAGTATGGCATTTTTAGGCGAAGAAATTCATCCCGTTCAACTTGGACTTCAAGAAGAGTTTTTGAAATCTCGCTAATGCTTGGGCACCTTGATTAGTAATGCGATCTTTTGTCATCTATAAGGTTACTAATTTTCTTCCTTAAAATATTAGTTTTCTTGTGGGAACTAAGGTATAGACGTTTAAATCGGTTGGCTAAACCTAAACTAGATCTATGGTCAATTTCTAAGAGGTGAAATTTGGTTTGAAGTTCGTTTAGTGGAAGAGATCTAATATTGTTATTCAAGAATGTTTAAAGATTCGTTGAGATGAGTAAGAAGAGCATCACTATCCATAGGCTCGGGAAATGAGTGAAGAAGGATGGCTTCATCAGAAAGATTATAAATGTCTGCGAAAATGATATGTCAAATAAAGAAAAATAAATGACAGAATAAAAACAAGGAAAAAAGAAGAATCTTATACCATAGAGTTGCTGATTAACACTTTGAAGGCTAGATATTTTATTCCTCCAGGTGGAAGATTCAGACTTCCGGTTATTGAACCCTTTCGCGAAGGCAGCTTCACTTTCTAACCCCTTCATCCTTCTTATGAAGTTGAAGATATTTCTTTTCAAAGAGTCTTTGCGTCTTTTCTCAAGATCCGAGGCAACGACAAAGGAAGCTCTCCCGGACTACAAAGAAAGATAAACAAATTATCAAGATATGATTTAAAATCAAAATTATGAAGTAATAAAGAAATACGATCTGCAAGGCACCAAGTGCATTTAAGAAGTTGGAGTCACCGATCCGAAACACTCGGGAGAATCGTTACCCTCTAGCAAGGAAGCATCACAGATATTTGCGAGCTTCGCATATACTAGAAAGGCGATCATATCCAATTCCTTGCATGGAATCTGAGAAGATGTTAGATGCAGGTAGTGCCATAGGGGGATTCGGTTAAATGATTCTCCTTCGCAAAAGGAACATCAACTTCGTCATCATCCTCATCTAACTCTCATTGGATAGAGGACTTGGAGCGAAGAAGAGTGAATCTTAGTTTTTAGAAGGTGGGGCAGTGGATTTCCCCTTGCGAAGAGAACCTTTACCCTTTCCTTTGGCCTTGCCTTCTCAGTTTCTTCTCCGAATCTTCAACACCAATCTTCACACACACGAATGAAGATAAAAGCAGAGGAAATAATATTGTTAAAAATAGCAAAGAAAATGTTTCTTACTTCATCGTGATTGAACGGAGTATCGCCGGGGTACTCGCCTTTGGATTCCTTTCGTAACTTTTCCTAGTTTGATGATCTAAAAGTTCGCAAGATTAGATATAAGAGGAAGTGAAAATTGCAAAGCAAGTGAAGGTTAGGAAATATACCTCTTTTGCTTTCCCTGGCCAATTAAATACCTGTGGATGATAGTTTCGAGGTTCGCAGAAGTACATTGGAACCCGAAATGTAAGGTCCGTTCAAAAATAGCGGAAAGACACACCACTTGTCATCTTTGGAATGGCGAGGAACATTGTTTCTTGCCCGGAGTGCCGGTCGATATCTTGCATGATTATCTTGTCGCTGGGAATGTTCTCTTTTCTTTTCAACCGTGCACCCCAAACAGACCTATCATTCTTCATATTTATCACTTCATAATTTTCAAAAAAGTTTTCCTCTCGAATACTTTTCAGCAACTATCTCAAGTTTGCGAATTTAGGATCTACGACTTCCATCGGATATGAGATCCCTTACCGGTAGCTGATTGGCAAATTCAAGCATTAAACTGATACGATCCCCACTTAATTGAAAGATAGCTGTGAACTTCTCATGAGAAAGAATTTCATAAAACAAGGGCAAGTCGGAATTGTAGAGAGGAATGGGAAGACTGCGAGGAGCTGACCTAGCGAAATTATGATTTTACGATCATCACAATGATGATCGGTAAACAATTGCGAGAGAGAATAGATGAAGATTCTTGATTGGGAATAGTAGATAAGGTGAAACCCCTTTCTTGTAAATTCTTTTGAGTCTCACCGAAAAGGGTTTTGTATCTACGACCAGGTGGAGCCATTCTCAGAATATGGGAATGAATAGAGAATTGAAGATCAAGAGAAAGAAGAAAGGAAGATTTACGGTGAGAACGTAAATTGCGGAGGAGGAGAATTGAAGAAAAATTGCGAGAGAAAGTAAAAAAGAAGAAGAGGAGGGGTGAGAAAACTATATATAGAGAAGAGTTCTCGAGAAGATAAATGCGTTTAATGCGAAAGAGACGTGAATGGTCAAGAATAAACGGTTGAAAGAGACGTGTCGAAAAGAGTGGAAGAAGAAACACGTGTAATAAATTATGTATAAAAGTGCGAGGTCATATCAAAAACGGATAAAGATGAAATGTTGCGTCATATCAAAAAAGAGATAAGGTGAACAGATTCTGGAATTTCAAAAATACTAATTCTCATGACATTCTCTTCTTCGGAGAGAAGACATGAAGAGGCAAGATGTAGGATCGAATATCGCGACTACAATACCTCGCGAGATCAATAAGCAGAAAGATTGCGAAGGTATCGCAGATAAGTAATATAAATGACACAATGAATGACGACAGCCAAAACACGAGAAAGATATGAAGACCTAGCGAGATCTAGGAGAGCTGCGAGATTATACATTTGTACACTTGCGATATTTCTCGCAAGTCATTCCCGAAAATAAAGGATGACTTAGGCGCCATCCACTATGTACTACCTTATATAAAGAGTTGAACAAGTTTGTTGAAGGGGGGATCCTTTTCGAGTGTTGGGCAAGTCATTAAGAGAGAGAAAATTTGGAGTGATTGTATTTCTTTAACTGATTTCCATTTCATCTTGTAAGCATTTTAAGAATTCAATCAATAAAAATTACAATTACTCATCTTAAAAATGATTTGATTGTATAGATTCTTGTGAGGGGTGTAGTGTAGGATTTCCTGCAACTACAATCCTTCCACTTGAGGTTAGTGATATTTGATTTGAACTGTTTCATTCCCTAACGTATCTTTCAAGTCGTGCATATTGAAACATAACTGAAGCATATTTGAGCTCTAGATAGACATAGTATTAAGGAATACAATACGAGGTTTATTGCTTAACCATTAAACTTTGTAGATAATACATCGCCATAATAATTTGAATCTATTGTGATTATGTATGGGTATGAGGTGAGGATTCATCCTAGGGAACAATGTTTACATGTATTCTAAGGAGGTAAGTTCATAAACTTGTTTGTGAACCGAAAAGAAAATTGCCGTGTGTTATTGGTTTTGTTATTCATTGCATATCTTATGAACAACCAATATGTGTGATAGAGTATAACCGCTCCACAACTTGTTGTGTTCTTGGTAGAACTGTTCACAAAGGCCCGACTTATGTATTGGTATAACTTTGATTAGTAAAACCGATCTTAAGTAATCACCTGTGGTATGATCGAATTTTGTATGTCGACCTTGTAAGGGAAAGGGAACCCATCCTTGTAAGGAAAGGGAATCGATCCTAGTAAGGGGTGCGATACGTCAAAAGGCAACCGATCCTTGTATAGGGTGCGGCAGGTTTATAAAGCAGAAAGTGGAACCGATCATATGGACATGTGCAACACATATAAGTTAGATACCATATATATGTGAGGAACCGATCCTAGTACCTATTCAATCGAACTTTTGGGAAGCTAGTGTGACTATGCACAGTACTCACATGGAGGTAGAATCGAAACTTGTTTTGGTAGAACCGTAAACCCATGATTGTGATTGAATGTTGGTTTGATCAATCACATAGTTCTTGAAAGTCAGATGAAACAATTCTAAACTTGTTTGGAAGTGTGGCAAATCGGTTTCAAGATTGTAAGTGTGAAAGAGAACTTACAAAGTTAAGATGTCGACAAACTTTGAACACGTCTTTTGAATGTTTATTTCTATAATCGTTCAAAGATATTCCTAACTGACTAAAGGAAGCGAATCCCGGAGATCGAAACATAAGTAAGTTAAAAATCTTTTAATTAAGGTTATTAATTTCATTTTGTAGGAAATTACTGAGAATTAGTAATGTGCATTTACTAATTAGATTTTCGAGAGATTTAAATTTATTTTGGACAGAAACATTTCGAGAATTATGAAAACCGATACATTGCTTTTATGAATATCTTGAGAATATTTTCAGTTTTGGAAATTCCTTGATGTCCAAACTTCCTTGTCTATAAATACACCTAAGTTTGCCTTTCTAGCAACTAATCCTTCGTAACAACAGTTACTCTTTTGTTGTTGTCATTCTTGGTGTATCCGCTTGTTCGGAGAGGAGAGTAACCTAATTAGGAGAAATCTCTTGTGACCGCTCAATTTAAAGTCTTCCTTGGGATTGAGAAGCTCTAGCGCGACCCGTTGGTGGGAAACTAGATAATTACGGTTTATCTTTGTTATCGATTGATTTGATTGACTAACGGTGGTTGAAATCTTATTGCACCTAGTTTGTTTATTCTTTAGAATCTTCTCTTCTGATATAAGATTCACTCAAACTAGTTCAGAGTTTTGACAGGATCTTTAGACCGATGTTAGTTCTAAAGACGATCTTGTGATAATCCATTGTTGTCACATCTAGATTACGTAAGTGATTGATCACAAGAGATTCAAGTGATTGTGTGTAGGTTTTTATTGAAGATTTAAGAAGATTTGAAGACAAAGAAGATATTGAAGATCTGACTTGGGTTTTATAATCTTTGGTGTGCACAATACTTGTTTCGCTAAAAAAAGATCCAATTAATAACTGTTTATCCTTGTGGTAGATTGGATTGATTAATTGAGGTAGATCAATCATCAATACGTTTCTTGTGATTAAAGGTATTGATTGGCAATCTTAAACGATTACCTTTGGGTGATTGAACATAAGATAGATCTAAGGACCCGGCGAAGGAGTTTATGTTAAGATAAGAAGAGCCTTTGTCCGACTCTTATCACTTGGTTGAATAGAGTTGATACCAAACGGATTTGTTGTTCCTTTATTGTTTAAAATACGAACCAAAGGAATTGTTCCAAGTACGGGACTTATTCACAAGTCGGAGGCGTGGGAATACAGACGGAACTAAGTGAACTATAGAGTTAGTTACTTGGTCTCAACTATACGAAGTTAGGTGTAATTTTGTGTAGCGGATTAATCATGAGAGTATTCAATTCTGGACAAGGTCCCGGGGTTTTTTCTGCATTTTCGGTTTCCTCGTTAACAAAATCTTGTTGTGTCATTTACTTTTATTTTCCGCATTATAATTGTTTTATAATAATTAAAGTAAATCACACAAACGTTAATTCCTATTTACTTGATAAGCAATCCTATTGTGTTTGGTTAAGCCCGAACCTTTGTATCAAGTAAACATACTTCGTTGTTGTATTGTCTCGATCTCGTATCCATAGACGATCACACGAAGTGTGAGTCGATTAGTTGTATTGTCTCGACTCGGTCCATAGACAATCACTTTCGAGAAAGGACTTATAGGTAGGAAAAGTTTTAGCTTGAGGTATATTTGTGTGTACCTCGCCTTTCGAAGGAGAGATCTTCGAAGTTACATCCTGTATTTCTTAGGAAATACCACTATTAACCCAATGGAACCTGCTCATGTATACGTATCAGCAACTGAAGCGCCATAAGGGACTGAAGCAATTTTCGGAGATCAAATGCCTGCATTATTAAACCACAAAATGATATCGTTTACAAAGATCTGTTGGAATCAAAAAGTAACCTTCTTCACAACCACAAACTTGCTTGTTCCTCCTCTCCCAATTACATCTCCAACTCCATCTCGCCATTCTATTTCTTTCCATCTTATGTGCATTATCTGTCCTTATTTTTTGCTATTCCCTCCTCTTTAAGCCTTTTTCCAACACCTATAATTTTGTATTCGATCAAACCCAAACTTAATCACAAAATTATCATAAAAAACTACCTTTAATTCCCAAAATGAAAACATATAAGCACAAAAAAAGAGTATATCAAAGATACAATATTAATTAAAATCCTAATTAAGAATCACTTGTAATATAGACATCCGTTTCTGAAGTTGCAAAATTCAAAAGATATTGTCCTAGGACATACCTGACCTAGTAGAAGTACGTAACTTCGAAAAATGGAAAATTGTCCATCACTAAGCATTTGGTTTCAATTTGTTTGGGTACCCTGGATCTCGTACATCTTTCTTCGTCAATTTCATACTCAAATTTTGCAATGGCTTGCGTTGATGGTTCACCCTACATCTACCAAACCAAGAAAATATGGAGCAGATTGTGCCTGTGATTATAAGAAAACAGACACACAAAATAATTGGATGATGTAACCTGCCACACAAATATCATGAATAATAAACACTAATTAAATCGTTATAAAGTAATATCACAAACCTTGTGATCTAACTCATTTTGATAACCCATGTTGCAATTCTTGGCCACCTTTGAAAAGATTGGTGTTCATGAATGTTACAATCATTATCAATATAACCATGTTTAATGCTTTCTCAATAATTTATCAGGAACCTGAAAATGATGAAGATATTGGGCGACAAAGAGAACAAAATTCAATTAGTCGAAGAAAATATTTGAAATCAAATGAACTTGAAATCCAAGAGAGTAGAGTTATTCCCAAATCAATCTTTTACCCGATGTTGATGACCATTTTGATTGCTTTAAGTTTTAAAAACTGCTGCCCGAATTAAACGTATTCATCAAAGATATAGATGGGAGAAGAATGCACACATCTTTCTCATTTTCAGGATCGTCAAAACTTCTTTTGCACCTATACTCCCAAAATTAGTCACTGATTGATTAAAACCAGACAAAATATCCAATCAGTAAGAAAAATAGGCAAAAGTTAATTAAATGCATATTGAAGTAAGAAAATCCAAACCCTAACCAACCTGTTATTCGGGATGATTCTGAGCATAACCTCAAACAATTCCATCAACCTAAATTTTGAACAACAAAGCCAAAGAAAATGATTAAAACAATCTGAAATAGAGTAATTAGAAAGATACCTAATTCAGAAGAAGAGAATGCATCTAGCAGGCTGAAAAAAAAAACAAAAACAATGGATTGTTCATCCATACTTGTGTTCATACATTCTAATACACTTTCATAGTTTTGCTGATCAAAAAATAATAATCAGAAAGTACTGGAAAATACCACTAATTTGAATCAATGAAAATAAGAATGGGTAATACCTGGTATAATAGATTTGTCGATGGGTAATCTTTCTTTCATCTTCGAATTATTATTTGATCGTTAAGAAGAGTAACGCCTTTTGCATTGAATGTCAAGTAATCAAGCGGACGTTTCAAGGAAAAGGCTGCAATGGCTAGATCGGGACCGGTCTTTATCTCCCCAAAGTAAACACATATTAGTTGATCAATCAGGGCCGTCCTTTATATGTCCGAACTGTAAATGATCGTCCATATAGAAAAACACCATTGTCCCTTGTAATATAGATATAACAATTTTTATTGACCGTTTCAAGATAGACCTCTATCTATCTTACAAAAACAAATGGTTTTTGCCTGATCTGATGGCTCTGAATGGACGTTTTAAGTCGATCGATGGCTACTATTGCTCCCAAAGTGCATCAAAATTCCAAAGATAAATCTCGGCCGAAAATGCACCCCCGTTTTAAGCCATCATCTAAGGATCTTAAACATTAATATCACCATTATTTCCTATTCATAGCCAACGACTTGGATGGGGGGTCCGTATCTTCTTTGCCGAAGGAATGGTGAGCCACCTGTGCCAGACCAATAACGCGACGACACCTATCCTCTTTTATTTGTAGTAGCACAAACGGTTGCGGTTTCCTTATTTCACTCATCTAGGTTAGGAAACAAGAATCAAAATGTGATTCGGTTACCGAAATTGGAGAAGATAAATGAATTAATGTCTAATTATCTTAATCTTAATTATCTTGGATGGGGCGTTTTCTCCTTCAAATTCCGCCTTGAAATGTTTATTCTTCTTCCGTTATACCTTAAATGATACCTCCAAAATTCTAAAAGATAGCAAGTTGGTTTCACGAAAATTAAGAAACAACACGTTATAAGCCTTTTTCGGTTTTTTCTAATCTATCCTTGGTCCCCATTTCACTGGGAGAGAAGTGGTCCCTCTTTTAATATTAAGAGAGAAAGGGAGAGAGAAAGTGGTCACTTCATGGGTATATTATTCAGAAAATCATAACATTTGACTTTTCACATATGGAAACAAGTAAAATAAGCTTGTTTCCATATGTGGAAAGTCAAATGTTATGATTTTACTAATATACCATGTATGACCACTTCTCTCTCTCCCTTTTCTCTTAATATTAAAGGGGCCACTCTCTCCCATCTCTATAACAAATGAGTGGGGACCAAGGATAGATTAGGAAAAAACATGAAAAGTGGCTATAATGATTGATTTTCTTAATTTTTGTGAAAACCAGACTTGCCTATCTTTTAAAGATGGAGGTAGTATTAACATCCTCAATCAATTGCATGGCAGTAGTTCGAGAGGATGTTTTACTATATAAAACATCAAATCTCTTGCAAGGATTGGTATGTTTCTGAGTTTCTCAAAGCTTAATTTGTCAAAGTCCTGCTCTCATAATCCCCAAGAAAGGTAAGTCTTCTTCTTATCTACTATTTTTTTTTTTTTTGATCGATCAAAGAGGAAATTCATTGAAAAGGAGGTACTTAAGAGGGGTACCTCAACCCAATGAATACATCAAGAGCAATAAGAAAAGGGAGCCGAAAGGAGATTCGGCAACCCAAAACAAAAACAAACCAAGATCACGAAGGTCGGAATAAAGAGTCCCAAAGTGCTACTACCGTATTTGCCGTTAGACCTAACATCCTTGTGTTCGACTCCGCCCAAAAGAACGCTTGGAGTTTAACATTTCTAATTAGGCTAACCAAATTTTTCTTTTTCCTTTCAAAGACTCTTGCATTTCGCTCATTCCATATACACCACCATATTGCAACCGGGATATTATTCCATATTCTACTAAGTCTTTCATCTCCCCAATTAAACTTCCAAGATTTCACCGTTGTGGTGACATTTGAATCATAAGTCCACCGAAATTGACATCCTTCAACAAAATAATCTCATATTCTTCGGGTCCTCCAACAATCATAGAATAAGTGCGAGCTAGTTTCATCATTTTCCTCGCAAAAATAACAAACACTTGAAATATCCATGCCCCTTCTTATAAGTTTATCCGCCGTCATTACCTTATCATGAGAAAGGAGCCAAAGAAAGAAATTTATTTTACAAGGATACTCACGACTCCAAACAACATCGATTGGAAATGTTGGCTCATCTTGCTCTCCTTCGTTCTTTATACCATCCTTCACCGTATAGTGACCATGTTCACTTCCAACCCAAATTCGACTATCCAAAATACCTTCTTGAATGGACACGGAAGAGAAGATTTGATATTGTGGAAACTTCATTTGATATGATTTGAGGGTATCTTTCTCTAGACATAAAATTCCACCTTATACCACAATCCCTAACTTCATACATAGTAGCCACCACAAACTCTTTGGTCCTTGAAGCTTCATACGCCAAAGGAAACATATCACATAATCTTCCATCCCTTAGCCAAAAGTCTTCCCAAAATCTAGTTTCCTTACCCGCCCCAATTTTGAATCTAATATTCTTGTTGAAATCTTCTAGCTCTTTGTAGATATTAAACCACAAACTACCTCCTTTTGATCCCTTGGGTTAGAGAGTTTCCCATCCGGTGGATGTTTCACCAAATTTTTCAACCATAATCTTCCTCCTTAAAGCATCTTTCTCTAACCCAAAACGCCACCACCATTTCTTTAGCAAAGCCGAATTCACTTGCTTAGTTCTTCGAATGCCAAGACCACCTTTTTCTTTTGTTTTAGAAACCATTGACCAACGAATATTATGAACTCTTTTCTTATTAGGGTCATCATCCCATAAAAAATTTCTTACTACCCTATCAATTTTCTTTGTTATGGAGCATGGTGCAAGAAAATTGAAAGATAATAAATAGGAAGACTAGCCAAAACACTTTTTTATGAGAGTTAGCTTACCTCCTCTTGAGAAAGTTTTCCCATTCCATGAAGCAACTCTTTTCCCACAAGTTTCAAGAATTTTTTCCCATTTTTGGGAGCCACCCACCTTGTCTCCCAAGGGAAGACCGAGGTACAAACTAGGGAAATTATCATTCTTGCAACCTAACATGGTAGCAAAATTTTCAATTCCTTCTTCGACCGCGACCCCAAACAAACTACTCTTCGAAAATTTATCTTCAAACCCGGTTAACTCAAACAAAGAAGTTGGTAACGAAGAGCGTCAACTTGTTCCCTCTTAGCATCAAGAAAAATAATAGTATCATCGGCAAATTGCAAGTGATTTATTTTTGTTCCCCCCTCTTTTACCGAGAAACCCGAAATTTGACCAAGTTCTTGCGCTTTGCTCAACATACAACTTAAAACTTCACCAACGATAGTAAAAACAAAAGGGGATAGTGGGTCACCTTGACGAAGTCCTTTTTCACTACCAAAGTATCCATAAGATGATCCATTAACAAGAACCGAGAACTTTGAAAAGGTTAAGCAATTCCTAATCCATGCTCTCCAAACACCACCAAAACCCATTTTGTATAAGACTTCATTTAGGAAATTCCAATTCACATTATCAAATGCCTTTTCAAAATCAAGCTTGTACACCAATCCCGGTAATTTTTTACGAAGTCTAGAGTCTACACATTCATTCGCTATCAACACCCCATCAAGAATTTGTCTTCCTTTAATAAAACTAGATTGAGATGATGAAATTAGGGTAGGAAGGTAAACCTTTAAACGCTCTGCTAAGACTTTTGATATGATTTTGTACACACTCCCAATAAGACTAATAGGCCAAGATCTTTTACTTCTTCAATACCCGCTTTCTTAGGAACGAGTGCAATAAAATTATTTTTCAACGACTTATCTAGAACATTGTGGTCGTGAAATTCTTCAACACCTTCATCAAATCCTCTTTTAAGAAGTCCCAACCGACAATAAAAAACTTCATATGAAAGCCATCCGGACCCGGTGCACGATCAACTCCCAAATCCTTAATTGCATTTTTAACCTCTTCCTCACTAAAAGGCCTCTCTAACCATACACTTGCATTTTCATCAATACGCCTAAGGGACATGTTCTTGATTCTTGGACGTTTATTAGAGATTTCTTTAAATGCCAACTCAAAATGATTTGCAATTCCCTTCTTGATTTCTTCTTTGTTTCCGGTCCATCTACCATTAATACGAAGATTGTTGATGTTGTTTAAAGCTCTATGACCCTTCACCACTCGATGAAAATGTTTTGTGTTTCTATCTCCATCACGAAAATATCTAATTCTTGACTTTTGTCGCATCATTATGCTTTGACGACGATGAGCCACATCAAACTCCACTTTAGCCGTCACAAGCTTGTCTTCTTCAACTTCGGTAAGTCCCCTACCATCATCCAAATCTTCCAACTCTTTCATCTCGCTTAGAGCCGTGTCCATAGCCCTATCAATGTTCCCAAAGACATCTCTATTCCACACCTTCAATTTCTCCTTTAAAGCATGTAACTTCTTTGAAAAACATTCACCCGCCATACCTACAAAATAAAAAGATTCCCACCATTCTTTCATCAAAGAAATTATGTTAGTACCTTCAAGCCAAGCTAATTGAAATCGTAAAGGGCAAGCACCCCAATCCGAGTCCTTTGAGCACAACTCCATAGGAAAATGATCCGAAAAGGGTCTTGCAAGGCGCTTGAAGATGATATTTGGAAAATGATCTTCCCAATCCGACGAAAAAGAAAACGATCAATCTTGCTCTTCTTGTTAGGCTGGTCTTACTCCAAGTGTACTTTGCACCGAGAAGAGGCAAATCCACGAGATCAAGGTCATTACACAAATCATCGAAGAGTTTCATTGAACTCGATACTCTACGACAACCTCTTCTTTCCACCATGTATCTTATCTCATTAAAATCTCCACCGAAACACAAAGGTATTCCATCCCAATAACCATGCAAAGTAGCTAGCTCCATACGAAATCTTTTTTTTTTCATTCACATTGCAAGGACCATAGACACCAATCAAAGCCCAACGAAAATTATCATCCAAATTACGACAAGAAATACTTATAGTAAAAATCCCTTCAAGAAAATCATCAACTTCAATCATATCGGAATTTCATATCAACAAAATTCCGCCCGATCTTCCATATGAGTTTAACGCAATCCATTTACATGGAGTAGCACCCCAACATTGACGCACAATATTGCTCGGAACAAGCACTAAGCTTCGTCTCTTGAATCATAAGAATAGTAGGCTTCCACCGTTTCACAAGCTTTTTTAACTTAGAGCGTTTATCCGGGTCTCCAAGACCATTAACATTCCAAGAAACTATATTAAACATTTAAAACTATGACAACCCGACAAACACTACCACCAAAATAACCAAACCTTAGTTTCCAATACTATCTCCCGTGGCAAAATCATCTCTAAAGGCATTTTCATGAGACAAAATAGATTTTGATACAAAATTAATTTCCCTATTTGTGAACTCAATCCCGGAGTAACTTCCGGATTCTTTAAGTTTGTTGTAAGGTACCTTGAGTTTATCATGTACACCTTTGCCATCTCCATACCGTCATTATTATCAAGCCTTGTTCGTTTTTTACCACTACTTGTTTGCGATGCCGCATCATCATTGTCACTAGCAGCCTCTGTGTGCATGTTTTCATTTACATCACGGCTGTCCAGAGTGGTACTAGTCCCCACCACCATCTCTCTGTTGCCATCCTTTTTGCTTGTGGTGTTGGTCCCCCTTGCCATCTCTCTGCTACCACCCATCTTGCTGGACACTTCTCCAATTATAGAGTCCGAAGAATTAGAGCTAATAGAGACTTCTTGAGACAATTTGGTTTTTAATTTCTTCTTTAGACTTCTTAACGAGGACTGATCCAGGGAGACAGAACTAGAAGAATGACCGCCTGTCCCAAACTCAGCTGCTTTCGAAATAAATACACTGTCTTCTTTCTGTTCGTTCAAATCACATACTTGGTTTTGGCCCAATAATGAAAGCCCATTTTCCTTGTGTAGTAAAGTAATTTTACTTTGACCAGTAACTTTCTTTGCCACCTCATTTTCCGTTTGGATAGTTTCAAAATTTGAATTAAAGTTAACCCGTACCTGTACAGGTTGTACATCGTTGACCAATCCAGGTGTCATACGTATACTTGTTATTTCTGCTTCCCTACCTGTTTCCTTGCCGTACTTGTCGGGTGTGTGATCATTAGACCGTTCATTAGGTTCCACCAATGTCGTTACGCCACGTACCAATTTATCTTCTTCCCCAGCTACGGTGCTTTGAACACTTCTTCGGTGCCAAACTTTATTATTTTTCTGATAGAAGCGATCTTTACTGACAAAAATAGGTTTAAATTCATCTTTTGATGTCTCAAGGACCTCACCGATTCTCCGTATCTCTGCCCAAATTTTAGTATTCATCAGAAACAAATCCTCACACCAAACACCATTGCTTACCGGACCATTCACTTTCAACCTGATCTCAGATAAATCAGTTGCCATTGATGTTTCCGGGCAGACCTCTACCAGCCCTCCAAATTTATCTCCTATGTCTTTAAATGTAGAGTACTCCCATAAATTAAATGGAATTCCACCAACTCCAATCCATACTTTGCTAATCTCCTTAGGATTTGGTCTGTGAATTGCATTAATTCATGCAGACCAAGGATAAATATGAATTTCTGTATCTCCAACTTTCCAATTTTTAAAATTTCTGACCCTGGATAATTCATCATAAGTTTTTACAGTAAACACAGCTTTAACATCATCATTTGGTTGTAAATCAAAACCATAACTCCAACCAAATTTATCCATCATCCAAATTCCGACTTCTTTCCAATCAAAATCTTTAGATACCATTTCTACAACCATTGTTCTTTGCCAGAGTGAGTTCAAGTCGTGGTTAGGCCTTGAGTTGATCGGAGTTGAGAGTTTTTTTTTGCTCGGTAAATAGATTTATATATAGAATGTTGCATACATAAATTTGATGTACGAAACCCACATACAAGTTATAGAAAACCCACATTGATGTACCCACATACAAGTTATAGAAAACCCACATAGATGTAAACCCAAACAGATATACCCATAAAAAAACCCAAAATGGAGATCCCAATAAAGATGGACGGAGGCCCACTCAAATCCTGACTCGAATCCTACCCGAGCCCAAGGCCCAAAGAAAGAATCCCTACGTTTTTAACCTAACCTAAAACCAAAGTGATATCACTGAAATGTCGCCGCCGTACCAAATGGACGCCGGGAAGGACTGAAATTTCTGCCGCCACTGCGACCCAAGATCGATTGAAACGACACCATCTATAATATAACACAAAATGATTTGTTTGGTGTAACCAAACTTTTGGTTCAACGATGAACTGTCGAAACTGCCCTTCCGTGTTTTATTTCTTCACTGAAACTGCCGTAAATGTTTACATATATAGGGGCAAAAACGACTAATGTGCTTAACAAATGACGCGATTACCCCTCCGTTTTTTTGAGTTTCCTACCTGGGCCATTGTAATAACACAAAAAACACAAGGCTAAGTTTGTAAAATGACAGATAATAGATCTGAGAAAGAAACTCCAATTTCATTCTTCTCATTTTGAATCTCGATCTTCCCTTCACCTCCTTCAACCTTCCACACCACCATCACCAGCACCCCCACCACCAACCACCAGCACAAAAACTAACAATTCAATTAGCGCTATCGTCGTTGTTTCTTCCTCTACCTTAACCAGCGAAACACCATTACCGCCATTACACACCAGATCTCCTTCAGTTCTATCTTCTCCCACAGAAACCACCACCAGCAACACCACAACCGCCATTACAGAAAAACATCATCATTAGCAGCAACACTTCCCCACCTTCTCAATTTGATATATTTTCAATTTCATGCCCTAAATTGATATAACCATCTATTTTTCTTTCTTCTGTTGCCTTCTCCCATCGTCGACACCACCACCACCGCCCTCCTCCTCCACCACTAACAAGCAACATCGTTATATAGACGACTAGAATCGAAATAAAAAAAAATTGGTATGGAATTGAAATTGGATTTGTCAAAATTGGTCTTCATAACAACCTCGATTTCAATTCATACTAATTTCTTTTTCGATTATACAGCAGATACAAATTAAGAAATGGGTGAAAAAACGGAAGGAGATCGAGAGACAAAAAACGGAAGGAGATCGAGAGACGATAGGATAAAGCTGTAGAATTAGGTTCTGCATAATGCACATGAAAGCCAAAAAATTACCCCACCTGCCCTTACACAGTACACACACTTGCCAGGCATGCGTTTGTTGTGGTGTCGCTAGGCTGTGGAAGCGTCAGTTGGACATGTACAAATGGGATCCCGACTCTTTTTTGAATAAAAAAATTGTACAATGTGGGATTGCACTGCAGCTTTAGCGGGTGGAAGTGGCTCTAAACCTCCCATGAAATTAGTTTAGCGACCACAATCCTCAAGTTACCCACTAGGCAACTGAACTCTAGCCACGTTAATAACATTTTTAAACCAGTTGGCTGTCGGTTTGTGACCATGTGATTGTACATATTATGTACTTCGAATTTAAAAACCCAAATAACACATGCAAATGGTGTTGAATTTTAAATTGCACAATCTTTGGTTCATACGGCATGCACATTATATAGATGTCTCACTGGGATGATTTTAACCACCACGCGGCCACAAATATAGTATGAGATATGACGCAGTCATGCAGAAGATTAAAGACCCAGAGACATGTTAAGAGACACGAAAACAGTCCAATGCCGTGCCATTACGGTATGTACCTTGATGAAGATATTCATTACAAATTACAAATTGGTCCCATTAAAAATGTTTTTGGTGAATTCACCGACAAAAGCATTAGACGCGGCACCCCTTTCGCCCCGTGCCATTATGGTACGGGCAATCCACTAGTAATTCAAGAAGGTGAAACCAATCACCACCCAAATAAGGAAAACCCATCAACGAGAAAGTTCTGCTATCAAGATTGAACATCACCACCATCTCACAGCCAGATTTACAAGCTTTCTTGCCGTCCTATTAGACTTCTCCATCATCAGAACCACCTTCTACAAACCTCACATCCATCAACAACATTGAAACCGCTTTAGAAAGTTAGGATAGTTTTACACAATAGTTTTGACTGATTATGATGTCTGAAAAAGAAGCAAAAATAGATGTAGAAAAAGAACAAAACGACTAAGCTTTGGATTTCAAAAATGATTTAGGATAAGGTAAAAACGGTGAAAGAACAAATGGAACAAGGATTTCGAGTTAAAGAAGATGAGAAAGAAAAATGAAATCAAACCACTGGAGGTTGAATCCCATAGATTGGAGTGTGAAATCCTTGCTCGGATCTAGTCCTAGGACTAAATCCGAGCAAGAATGGAGGCTGCAGTTTTGGGGAGGAAGCTAGGTCACGAAAAGGGATACTAGAGAGAGAAAAAAAATCGTGCTTCAATCTTTTCATAAAAAGAGTCTCGATCGGAGTTGAGAGTTGTTGCTTAACAAGAGGTAACTGCTCTTTTTGATTAATAACTGACCAATTTTTTTCAATCTGTTTCTCATAATTTTTTTAACCTAATTGATCGTGGTTACCAATCTGTTTCTCATAATTTTTTAACCTAATTTTGGTTCATAATAATTGCTTTCTTTTTTCCCTAATTCAATTTCTTAGTTGCAATTTTTTAAATAAATTTTGTAGGTTTCATGTGGCTTGAAAAGATGCGGGTATTTATTCCATCTTATGAATATTGTACTGGACTGAGCAGAAAAAAAAAGTTCCAAGCAATGGGTTTTCGACAACAGATGTTCATGTAAATTTCTGATTTTTATATATTTGCCCTGATTGTTTTGAGTTGCATTTAAACCTATTGTAAGCATTAGCTACTGCATCCTATGACTCTAAGTCCAAAGATTCACCGGCAATAATAAAATTTCTCATTCTTGTCATAATCTTAGTTTGAGCCATGTCTATGGCCAAGGTAATTGTTGGCGTTACAGCCTTGGTTGGAGAAGATCCTTCAACTGTATTAAAAACGAAGAAGAACTTTATCTGCAATCACAAACGCTGCTCCATCTTTCAATTTGGAGATTTTGATCACTACTTTTTTTTTTTTGCTGCACCGTTTCTTTTGGTTTAGCACGCGAATCTCAAGCTATGCTAATTTGTAAGTTGAAATCCTTTTTTTTCTTCGAAATGCCTAAGTTTCACAAAGCCAATATATAAATTATTAATTGAATTCAATTTTAGGTTTTTACTTTTTAAGAAAAACATGGAAAAGAGGAAGCAAAAGCATTTGTGGTGTCCGTGGATGGAAGTTGAATGAAGTTCAGTGTCCTTCATTTAATATTTATAACATTTCCATTAACCATTTATTTATTGGATTAGCCAGAGAAAGTGACAAAAAGTACAGAGCCTCCTCAAAAGGAGGCTCACGAATCCCAGGTTCTGTAATTTTATTAAGTTTTTCTCCCGTCATTCCTTAATTTTATCAATTTTAGTTTTGCTTTCCATTTAGTTGTATCTTTCTCTCCGTCATTAATTGAGATTTTAACCAGTTTACTTGTAACAAATTTGGGCGAGGAGAAAGTAAAGATATTTAAGTATTTTTTTCGATATACATGGGCAATAATTAGTAAAATTTAGAAACGATTTATCTCTTAAACTATACCACTGTTTTTTATAAACTTTATACCGTTGAAAATCATTTTAAAACACCTACGTAATGAATATAAACATGACTATCAAATTATACATATTTCTTATAGAAAAAAAAATCAATTAAAAGGGTAATTTTAAAATATCCCCTGATTAGTGAAATACCATCTATTTATTGGACAAAACTAAAAACCAAGCTCATTTATCTAATTGAGGAGTATCTGTTTCTACTTAGCACTTGCTTTGGTAGTTGACATTGATTTGAAGTAACTCACTGCTCATAAGGAAAGTTTTGGTTGCGAAACTGCTTATTTTTTGTAATTTTCATGTGTTTTCTTTTCTTATTAGCGTCAAGCTTCCCACATGCTACTCTATTAAGGCAACAAAGCCCAGTCAAACAAGTTTAAGATTTTTCATCGCATCTTTTTCTGATTTTTTAGCATTGTAGGTGCTCTAAAACTCAGTATGCCTGTACAATATTTCGTTGTAACTCTATACAATCTTATTTTGATTGCATAGTAAATTAAAATGATGGTTTTTGTGCATACATGTGAACCACTTTTATTCATAATCCCATGAAAGTTTTACTAATGTTGTTGCCTGTTCGTCATTAATGGATTGAGAATGACAAAAAAAGAAAAATAAGAACTAAGGAAATCAAGTTTTTTATTAGACAGAGAGTACTCGCAAATTACACCATACCCAAAGGTGATGTTCACGTCGTCAAACCATGACCTTCAACAACAGGAGAGCTGCATAATGTGAAAATCGGAAGGTCATGATATTTTGGTTTCGTGTCCACTCTCAGCTACAACACATGGTAGTGTACTTTTTTTGTGATCTTTTACTGTTATCCATATTTCACATTTCTTACGTGTCTGCTTTTTGTGACAAGCTTACGCTTTGGGATTTGATAAACACAGCCGGAAACACTACTTGAATCCGATTCAATTGAGAAAGACTGAAAACATAGACCAGGATCCTATTGAAATGAACTGTAAGTAAAAAGCATCCGGACGACAAGTGAGACCCGATCTGTACAAATTAGGATCTTAAAGTTATTTTTCATGTCATCATTAAAATGATCATGTCCGAACACGCCTTTTCTTTTCAACTGTGTTTTTATATCTCTTAGTTGTTGCATATGGTGGTGCTCATATTATTGAAGTCTTTGTACCTAATCAAAATAATTAGGCTGATGGAATGTTTATGTGATAATGATCGAGATATTGGCAAGGTGGAGCAAAAGATAAAGAAGAAAAGAGCGCAAAAAAGAGTGTTGAGACTGTAATTGACGAAGGATAAAAGGGCTGCCTGACGTACTGTCACCTCTAGAAGAGAAAGAGAACGCAAACAAGTAACTGACACTAGGTAAAAAACGGTAGCAATATGTTTTATTGTACCCTTAGGCTAAGTCCTAAGTCCTATGGGCTAGATTGAACCGCTAGATTGGCCAAAAAGTGTTGCAAATCAAAAAATAATTGTGAGAAAAAAGTTAACACTGCTAGTTGATAGTTCTTTCTCCTAGCAAGTGCTCGCAGTTCAACTATCGGCAAAGATTGAAATCATTTGAACGGTTCGGCGCTCAAAAGTGTTCTTATTTGAATCTGCTTCAAATACGGGAGATAAACTTTATGATCTAATTTGAGATTTAAAACGCCGAACCAAACAAATAGTTTCATAGTGGTCCTGATGACGTGGATGACCAATCTAGTCTGCTAAATATCTAGCCCATAGGACTTAGGAGGTTGCCCATGCTGACGTGGATGGCCAATCTAGCAGCTAGATATCTAGCCCATAGGACTAAGCCTTAGTCATTATTAGGCAATTTTGTTAGAAATTCCCTCCCGCAGTATTTTTTTGTATATGCCCATTGGAGAATAAAGATTTGACCTGCCCTTAAATTTTTTTGAATATATATAAAGTCTTTGTTTATTCTTTAAGATGTCTTTTTATTGTTTAAGATGACTACCATTATTCTCTGTAAATGATCTCTTTGAAACTTTTACCACGTGGTTATGGTTTTTACTACTGCCATAGCAGTTTGCATTGCTCTCTGGGTTTGAACCACAATTGAAGCAAAGGAATCTAGAACAGCCGTTTTCGTTTCTGTGAATCAATTCGTCTTCGTCTCCGGTGGATTCAGGTGGAAGACGTACAATAATTTGGGCTGGAAAAATATTTTCCTAGCGTAAGTCCATTGGCCAAAACATTTCCCTTTGTTGTACTACTGATATTATATCATACCTTTGTGTGAAACGCTGAAACCTTTAGAGCGCATTTCAGCCACATCTTACATTGAATTAATGAGCATTTTGTATCACACAAAGTTATGATATAATATTAATAATACAACAGAGGAAAGTGTTTTGGCCAATGGACACACGCTAGGAAATATTCTTTTGAGACAAATAAGGTTTCGTTGCACCTCAATCAAGTTAATTCTTAAGTTTTTACATTACTATTGAAAATGGATATGATATGTTCATTGCCTTCTTGGATCTTTTTGTTCGTAGAAAAGAGAATTTCTTATGTCTAAGGATGAAGAATGAGAAGTTTACTCTCAGAGTTTTGAGATTTTTATGTTTTCCAATTTAGGTGTTTATATTGGTCATAGCAACATGTCACATTTGAAAAATCATGACTTTTGTGTTTCAAATTTTACATATTCTTAAGAACTTCCTTTTTACTGGGACTCTACCCTCATAAATGTATATGTGTAACAACAGAAAAAAAAATAAATGACAATAGAAGCACCTAAATTGTACCTTTGAAACCAAGAAGAAAAAAAAATGATGACTACTTTGTGGCTGACATAAACTATTAGTTAGGATTAGTCTATTTGCTTAGCCATCTTTTTACACTTGCAGGTAGGTGTCACAAAGACACTTAACTCGGCCAAAACAAATGAATGAGTTACGCATTATTTGTTGCTCTTTTTGTTCTCAACACTATTGCAATTTGCAAGTCTTCCCGAGACCGAAGAGTCCATCTTCCACAAATATGATGATTACTTTGTGGCTGGTGCAACACCACTTCCTCCTGTTCTATCAACGATTGTCAGATACCAGTTTGGCGCCAGAGTGGATAACAGAACAAAAGGTGGGGTAAATCATGATTTGTTGATTAAGACTTCACCGACTTCTTTTTCTTAACGGAAAAAAGGTCGTTAGTAGTTAGACATGTGTATCTTCACTAAATATCCAATAACCAGTAAGAATTAGGACAACTCCCAAAAGCCCGGGCCGTTACGGCACGGGTCATATTCTAGTATAAGAATATATAAGAATAATTTCTTGTGGTCCTTTGGATATTCTTATATAAAGGTTGTACTGTAAAAGAAAAATTAATTGTAACATCACTCATTATAGTTCACATAATTGTTGCTTACTTATTTTTAGGAAAAATCCTAATTATTGACCAAATCCTAACTCGTAAGTATAATTATTGGACAACTTTAATACTACCATTAAGTTAAGTTGTGGGACTTGTAACAGGTACATGTATTGTGGCCGAAAGGAAATTAGTGAGAAATTCATGTGTGACAGTATCCTGAAATGTTATAGTGACTGTGGCGTACAGGCGATATGGAGCCAAACAAAGTACATCTAAAGAAAAACTATGTTGGCTTCCTAATTTTAATAGTTATTTAGGTTTTATTCTGAAATATTATAGTTTTTAGGTTTTTATCCTGAAATATTATAGCTGCACTAGCACTTTTTTTGGTTGAAGAATCAGCTAAGACGTCAACCTCCATGTACATACAAATAAAATTGAGTAGTCATACAATCAAATTCCATCACGCAAGGACTACGTACCCAAGGTACATTTTCTTTTAGTATGCCGCCTTATAATCACAATAAATACAAATATGAATAAAATGTTATATATATTCTTCCCCACTGCCCACTCAAATGCTCAAATGACAGAAATAACTTCAGTTATATATATCTAGCTATATCAATACCGCCTATCATTGTACCAAACACCTGATAGTAAAAGTTGCATCACAAGTTCACGACACCAGTCACTTTAGTGAAGTCGGAAAAGTTTGTTCTTTTAACATACACTTGTATATAAGGGAAATAAACCTGAAAATTGATACTAATTGAAAATATAAATTGGAAAACTGTTACTAATTGAAAACAAACAAATAAAAAACTATCCGAAACAAAAACTATAAACCATTACATCATTGTTCCAATCTTGAATGTTTAGTAAGTTTAGAATTGCCCAAAAACATTCTCCTTTCCAAGAATGTTTAATGGCATATTTGTTACAAAAAACAAATATTTTAGCTTCCCAAATTACATTGTCTCTCATTACTAAATTAAAATCCATATCTATAGAATTAATATCAAACCTTGTTGTGTTTTGAAAGTCTGCTTTGAGCTTATATCTTTGTTCTTTGGCCGATGCATACTTTCCTATGAGCATCACGAGAGTATATTTTGAGTCACTTCTAAATGTTACAATGTGTCCACTCTAGTATGCTACTCATTGGAATGTTGGATCCTCTCTATCCACCTCTAGTTGCTCTCTGGTGGTGTATTCTGCATGCAGACCTCGGACTTTTCTAGTAATTCCTTGTGATCACACAAAGTTAGGCCTATTCCAGAAATGGTAGTAGAATTTATTATGGTTTAAGCAATATCTATTGTTATGTCCATGTTTCCTTCCTGTCCATATGTATGATTTGTTGTAACTTTCAACACTTCATCATTTTCAGGGTTATAGTACAACAACTGCATTATATCATAATCACTATTTTTTATTGTTGTGTAGCCATTCAAGTATTTGATTACACTGTTTGGCATGTAAGTGTTATTATGACTTTCCTTTTTAAATGTGATGTTGCACCTAGCTTTCCAAATACGCAAGATTATTGTACTATAAAAAACCTTCCAATCAATACCATAACTACCTCTATCCAAGTTATCAAAACAGTCGATTAACCATTCATGGAAAGTAGTTGATTCATTATTTATGTAATTCATATCAAAATTAAAATGTATTCAAACTTGAGTAGCAAAATTACAATCAAAAAATAAATGAGTCAGGGTTTCTTGTCCCTCATTGCAGAGGTTACAAATGGTATAATAGTCACCATTCTCGTATTATTCGGAAGAATAGCATTGGTTGCTTTTCATATGAAGTGTTTAACCGACAGAGTAATGTTCATACTCCATATTTTTTTCCGGTGGTGGTTTATGTTTCCATTTGAGTTAATCTTGTTATATAGAGAGTTAACGGAGAATCTACCTTTTTCATTTAAACTGCAAGTAGTGGTGTCATCCCTATCAGCTGTAAACATGTCTTTCCATATCCAACTATCATTTAGGAACCTGTAGTAAGTAAACACTCACCTTTTTTAGTTCAGTTTCAACAGTTGGCTTTTGAAGAGGGGAATTTTTTTCCTGGGATCCAAAAATCGTCTGAAATATCTATGTTTTTATTTCTTTAATTTCCCATAAGCTATACTTTTTTATTTGGTCGACTCCCGTTAACATGTCCTTCCATATCCAACTATCATTTAGGAACCTTATCAATGTTAAGTAAGTCACAATTTGGGTAATATTTTGCTTTAAGTATGAAGGCACAAAGCAAGTCAGGTGTTTCTTTAAGCCTCCATCCCATCTTAACTATCATAGTTAAATTAAAGTTTTTTAAACATTTAATACCTAAAGCTCCTTCCTCTAAAGATTTAGAGATAGATTTCCAGTCTTTTAGGTATCACCATTTTATGTCGTTTTCATTCAATCCATTTTCATTTATCCTACCAAAAGTCCCTTTGGAGATTTGTTATATCTTTCCATATTTTAGCCAGTATGTTAAAACAATTCATGTAACAATAATACAATAAAGACTTTACATTTTTCGCCATTACAGTTTTTCCCATATTGTTTAGGCGGATACCTTTCCAGTTTAGAAGCTTGTATTTCATTTTTTTCTACCAAAGGCTCGAAACACACTATTTTTGATCTGGTTGTAAATAAAGGTAAACCAAGGTATTTATCTTTTAGGGGGATAACAGTTACTCCTAATTCACAATATGTCTTACGGTAGTGTCGATGTCGATTTGGCTAAAAAAATACGACTTATTTAGGTTAATCGGTTGGCCCAAACCGCCCCAAATTCGGTGAATGGGTTTCACCGGGGTTATGACAAGTTTGATCATAAACTTTACAGAATGAAAGACAGTTATCGGTGAAAAGTAGGTGTTTAATAGACATGGTGCCTAAAAGAATTTTAATTCCTTTGATTGGTCCAAAGTTTTATGCACGCGTTATCTTTCAGAGACAACTAAGGCATATGGATTCCACTAATTACATATATTAGCACGATTAACAATAAAACATCAAACCTACAATCTCACTCCTTAAACGCCACAGTTTCAAATATAAATGCCTAAGAATTGAGAGAGATTCTAATTAACTAACACTAATTTATCTCTCCCTTTCTAATACCAAAGTTCACTTCCACAAATTCTCTATAACTGACTATCAAAAATGATCTCTACAATGCGCCAACTACTCCTCATATAGTTTATGCAAGAAGGACAATGAGTCTTTGATCCATATTATATGGCATTGTAGATTTCCTAAGTGAATATGGGCATGGGCTGCTATGATTTTCAATCTACAACCGGCTGAAGATATTGTGGCTTCTTATAAAGCTGTAACTTGTATGAGAAGAATGATTAAATACTTGTGGCTTGTTGCAAATCTTGCAATTAGCACAGAGTTATGGAAACTACGCAACAAAGCTTTCTTTGAAGGTGCATCTATTAATTGGATTGGTTTTAAAGGTAGGGTTTATCAGGTAATACGTGATAACTCTATTCGAATGAAAGGTTTCATGTTTAACACTTTAGAGGATTTGCGCATAATGAATTATTTCAAAGTTAAACATAGAGTAAACAAGAATTCGACACTTTTTGAGATCAGTTGGTCTCCATCGGAACAAAGTGAGATTATGATTTTCTGTGATGGTGCTGCTCGTGGTAATCAGATTGTGTTGGAGTGTGCTTTAGGGATGCTAGCTCTACTGTGCTTGGTGCTCTATGCGTGGGACTAGGTTCGAAAACAAATTATTATGTTGTCATTTATGGACTGATGATAACAAAAAGATGGAAGAAGGCTTTCAAACAGGTTACATTACATGGGCTGTGACTCAGAAGTGGAAGAAGGCTTGTACCTTTTATGACAACATACGTTATATGCATAGTTACAGAGAAGTTAATTTTGCAGAACATACCTTGGTTAACCAAGCTTGTTTGTTGGCTGAGGATATCTATGAGTTTTTTGAGAATAAGCCGAGTTTATTAATGGTGGAATGGCCTGGTAAAGTTTATTATCGCTTTAAATAGGTTTTGTATGTTTGGATGACCACTATGGCTAGCTTTACCCGCACGGTCTAAGCTTTGCACATAATTTTGCTTTTTAATTGAATTTTTTATTGACCGAGTAAAAAAAAAAACTCTTCGTATAGCTCAGAGATAGTCTCCTTGGCTTATATTTCAAATCCCACGGGTTTGATTAGGAGACTCCTATAATTTCCCTTTAATTCACGAGCAGTAATAACAATTGAAAAATTAACAAGACCACTTAATATCCCTTGACAATATATCACTTTCAACGTCTTGATCCAACTACAAGAAATAACCACCGAGTTGTCAAACTTCAAAATTTTACACAAAGTGTGGCATCTGTTAGACTTTTACACAAAATCCATGGTGAAGGAAATAAGTGTTGATGCTGGCCTGGTGTAGCATAAGAAATTAGCCATTGGTTGCAGTCGTCCAAATGATGGACAAAAAATACAAGCTCAGAAATCCTTCCTTGAATCAATATCCTTGTGAAGAACCTCATAATCTCATATGATGCACCCGAATCTAGCAAAAACTCAACCTTCCCTTCCTTCAAACACGTACTGAGAATTAGCATGGAGTAATAGGGGATACTAATTTACTTGGGATGTCCCATCCCATAAGTAAAGTATATTTTGTCTTATTTAAAATCTGGTATACTCCCAAGTAAATAGGCATCCCCTATTAGCAATCTTCAAAATTCTGACATCTGAAACTTCCTAATTGATTGAGAGTTAAAACACTGTTACTATTTTCTTTTGCAAAATAAATGCTCCTACCCCTGGGTCTCTCGTTAAGTTTGTGCAACCGTAATGGTCTACATTAAGACCAACCAAACTGGTCCATCTTTCCAGAAAATAAAATGGGGTTCAGGTGTAATGTTTGGGTGGGGAAATCTAAAATGTTTATGTCTTGATTGTGTACGTGTTTTATGACGGATTGACCGGCAAACAATATCTGGGCTCTGAACAAAACTTGTTGTTCCGTTTCAAAAAGAAAAAAGATAAAATTTCTGAAGGGTCGGAATCCCTTGACAAACGGTGTTGACAAAACTTTTTAACAAACTCTGTCAAGGGATCCCGATCTAAAACACCATAATTTTTTTTTTTTATAAGTGATGGCTCCGGTCACTCGTCTCCGTGACGGGAAAAGATTAGACAACTCATAATTAAGTTTATAACAATGACCCTGCAGCCTTTATTCATGTATCTTTTCACACACATTACATCATACAAACAATACAAAACTAAAACGTACCAAAGGAACACGAAGTTGAAGAAACCACAACCAGAACAGTACGTGATCCTTTTATTAACGATAAATAAATCCATGCACAAACGGGCTGGGGCAATTCATTTAGCTAGGTCCGATATACCTAGCAAAAGATGCGGATACTCCCATATGGAAAGGAGGCACACCTGCGACGGTCTCTTCTGAAAGTAGCTAGAACTGAACCTCTACACCCAGAACCGCTGTAGAATCTAGCAAATTGACCAGTGTAGTCAAAATTAAAGCCACCATGGTATCTAATATTATGACACCCACATCCATATACTTCGCTAGCTCTGGTGCAACCAGGGCCACGCCACACCTTAAATGTGCTAGCATTAGCAGAGTCAGTCACGAAGGCCCCAAACACAAGAAACAGAACAAGGAGCGCATACTTGTGTTGAGCTGCCATGGCAACAAAAAGGTACTGCTCGAAAGTTGTTCTTACTAAGAAAGGAGTATTGTGATTGATAGGAGATGATATGTATAGCTGTAGAGGTGAAATTTCTTATCCAAATATGCTCTATATTTATAGGTAAAAACCTTGTACTGTTGGTGAATACTTTAATCACCGGGATAGTGACCGGGAAGAAAAAATGGACACTGAGAAATAGTCGTATGAAGAAAATGGATACCGAGAATTTGTCGTTTGATTAAACATCAAGAAAAGAGACGAAGTTTGGAGGGAAACAAACAAAATATACTGCTTGATCATCGCAATGTTTTCTCTTTGGTCTAATCTAACAACAAATGAGAGATTATCTGGCAATGTTTTCTCCTTAGTCTAGCCTAATACAACAAACTAAGAGCATTTTGGTTATCTTTTTTTAGAAGGTTACTTTTTTTCCATTTTACACATTTGGACTAGTTCATACCTGCTATTTTATTTTTGGGCAGGATCCGATGACATATTAGACTGACATTATCATGATATGGTGACGCTATTTTTTCTACAAAATCCAAATGATAATGAATTTGAAGCTGATCTTTTTGGTGTAATGTTTGTCCTCCAAACAAAAATGAGTGCGTTCCGAAATGTATAAGGTTACCATTTCTCATTGGGAATATCAGTCGTTGAAGATTAACAGTTGACATTAAAATTTTCGAATGATGAAATTTCGTATTTCGGAATACTTTTATTTTTGGTATGAATGTAGATCTTTATAAGAGGAATATGACATCAAGATATTACTTTTAACTTCCTCATCGTTTAGTTCTTGTACAAAAATTAGTGTCATTATATCGTTCTAACCATGTCATTCGATCTTTTTTGTTTTTCTTTTTCTTATCTACTACTCCATCCGTCTCTAAAAAATAGGCAGGTTTGTGTGTAGTCTCTAAAAGATAGGCAGGTTTGTAGTTTTACACACAAATCTGCTATCTTTTAGAGACGGATGTAGTACTTGCATAAAATGAAAGGAACAAAACCAAACGAAAAGAAAGTTCTAAAAAAATATTTTTGCTGTTTAAGTGTCTCTTTTCTAGCTAGGTAAAGTTAAATTTAAAAATATACTAACTCATTAGAGGACGAAGAAAATATTAACTAGTGTAAATTCTATCCCAAAATTTTGGTATTACTTTTCATCATGGTATAATATGGGAATATCTCTTCTGTTAATTTTAAATTCCACCATGTTAACCATTCCATGGAAAGTGCGTGTTTATTTTATTTTTTTTATTATCAGTTAGATTTATAGCGCTAACTTGTCAGTTCTCATCTTGATTTACTTCTTCATAAGGTGAAGGAGATTTGACCTTAAATTTGTTTTTACTTCCCGACCATATCAAAGCCCGCGATTACATATATGTTTTGACGAAGGCCCAATTCATTGGTTACCGACCTGCTATGTGACTTTTTAAGATCAAAGTTATATTCAGAGCAAGAAAATAACAGTCCTAATTATTAATTTGTATTGATTGATTAAGACTCAAGAGAAAGAAAAGGGTGACTGGATCTCGTATTTATTAAAGGCTTCTTTTAAATATATTCATATTTCCCAATTTGTTTTTACTAGTTTTTCAGTTTGATCTTTTTGTATTGTTATTCCCCGGAAATAACTCGTGCCGTAATGACACGGCATGAGACAGGATAATAGTTGATCATAACGATTTAAATAAATATTACAAACTATAATAAGACTTATTTTGACCCATGAGAATTTGTTCAGATATTTGTCATCCAGATAATTATAAATTCATTACACTTATAATTGATTAAAATAATAATTTCTGATAAAAATGCCTGCACGGAGTTTAACTATCATCCCAGTAATAAAAGGAAAAAAACCTTAATCGTCGTCGAAATATTAAAAAAAAAGAAAACTATAAAAATAACGAACGTTTGTATTCTACTCTAAAAAATAAGAAACTGAAGCCAACATTTAGAATAAATACAACAAACAACAATAAGTTTGATAGGAGTATGGTTAAAAGAAAAAAAACAATATGTACCCGTAAGGTAGATGTTGTTTATTCTAGACTCCAAGTCATCAAATTCAACAAAGGAAAAGGCATGCATGGGAATGCCTCCGGTATCTCCCAACAAACAGTCAACCTCGGTATCCCACTTGAAGAATAACCGATGATCATTCTTCGATGGACGAAATATGGATTTCTCCGTTGTGGTGTTGAACTTGGTGTGTATAGAGCTTTCCCTTGTGGAGCAATGACCCGAACTTCCATATCAATTTCCTAGGGATGATATTGTGCATGGTATCTCCATGTGTATGATGTAAAGATTGATTAGAATGCATGACTAATATTTTATTGTATTTAAAAAAATAGTTTCATTCGAGATCACGGAATAATATACTCACGTTTTTCGTCCAATCGCTAGTAAATCCAAAGTAGAGACTTCGTTGGTTGTCATGAAATCGATCTCTTCTCATTTTCTGCAACGTGAAACTGGAACTCCGAAGGTTTGTTTTCATCGCAATCATGCATTCTCGAAAAGGAAGCAAACACGTTTTGGGTAACGCGTTTCTTGGGGCTGCAACTAATGATGTTTGACATGTTGATACTCTTAAGCTAAAAAAATTCACCAAAAATAAGTTAGGAATAAATGAATGAGTGGGAAATGTGTGAATGAGTGGATGGGTGTGGTTGAAGAAATACATTCCTTTATTTATATACACGCTCATTGAACAATTGTAATAAGTATAAATTTTAATTCTTTTGGATGTTTTTTTTTTTTTTCGTGCCTATTATGGGTGAATATAGGAGCAATTGTTTCGTGCATGATATGGACTTTCTACATTATTTATGGGTATTCATGATGGTGGGAGGATAATCGGGGAAGTAAATATAGGAATGAAAGAATTAGGAGCGATTTTTTTTTTAAGTATTTCTCTTCAAAACGGTAAGCTTTAATCCTTAATTTGCCGTGCATGTCCTAAATATTAGCCCATTTATGATGGACCACTTTGTAACGTTTGCCGAGTTGTTACATACCAATAATTTCTTCGTAAAATTAGGTAAATATTTCCAATCAAAAGAAGCAAACGGTGAGATTTAATCCTTATTTAGCCGTGTATGCCCCAATTATTAGCTCCATTTATTATGCATGATTGAGTAAAAATATATATTTTTTTTTAATATCGTTTCTTTTTCAGTCTCTCTTCCTTAAGAAAATTGTTCTTATTCTTATTATTCTAACAAAACAATCTTTATCGATCAGCATGAGAGTGGTTTCAAAAAATGTAAAAGTTTTGAAAAATGTTTTTGAAGATTCTAACAAAACAATCTTCCATTTGTTTCCAAAAATGTAAAAGTTTATCATTTGTCCATAGCCCGCCACATCAAGATCATCCATTCTTCCTCTTTCCAGCTGCAAAGTTTCCTCGGAATAGTCCGTGAATAGATTTTATTCCCAAAGAGATTTTTGCAACGTTTCCTTTAAGTATATATTTTTCTAAAGTTCAATGTTCTTTGGGTTTTACATATGGCAACTCTAATATTATTTGTGTTTTGCAGGTTGACTAAGGTTGGCTTATTCGATTGCCATTTTTTTTGGGTTTTACATATTGCATCTCCTAAGGTATTGCACTCCATGTAACTTTCCCCACCTTACTCGATTGTTCCATTGTTCAATGATTACAATGGAAATTATGCTTTGTATTTTTGAATTTTTCATGAGTAGAATAAAAATTATTCCTATTGTTTTTAAAAAGAATACATTGTTTGTGTTTATGCGGATTGTTGAAGATTGACACTTTTTTTTTTTTTTTTGAAAACATGGTTGAAAGTTATTGTAGCATTTATATTTTCGGTTTTTTTTTTTTTTTTTTTTTTTTTTAATGCTACCATTTAATGGTTGTAACGTCTAGTTGAAGAGGAAGTAATTAAGATGGCTAACGTGGGATTACAAACACCACAAATTCGCTAGATATCTTTATCTAGGATGAGACCGGTGGTCGGATCACATGTTTTTCTCTCAAAATGTTATTCGTCCGTATAAGGCTCAAAAAACCCATCATGTTTTGTATTATAGATAGCCTATAAAAACCAGATAACAAATTAGTGAATAAGCGGAAATCGAGTTGGAAAATTGGTAACTCAATGAACTAGTAACAAAATCTAAACATTTTTTTTTTTTTTTTTT